>JABUQX010045679.1:0-22500 GCA_015478945.1 Trachelipus rathkii
TCGTAACTGAGTCATAAAAGACACTTTAAGTGGTGTTAGTTTACTAGTGACTCAAAGAGGAACTGCTAAAAATGAGCATATCAATGCCCCATCAATTACTGCGGGCAAGCAGTTTGCTGTGATTGATAGTCCAGAATTATCGAAGATATTATGAGGAGGCGAATTTTATAGATAGGAGGTGTGGTCAATAATGAATATCATGTTAAGCAGTTTCGGTAAGCGCTTATTGCCGTTGGAGCTCAAGACAACAACGACTCTAGCGGAGCCGATGATGAGAACATGAGCACACCTGATGATAACATGAACAGTCATGAGGATGACATGAATAGTGATGAGGATAGGATCACCATTCACTTGGTATGTGAATGCCCGTTGATTTTGATGTGAGATGGCATACGTTCACAGTATAGGAATCGTCCTGAATACTGAGTGGAATGAACTACCAATGCTGATGCGCACATGTGTGGGTCTGCTCTTAGTGGTGGGGTGAGAGAGCCTCGTTACCTTAAGGCAATATAAAGCTGAGATATTGTAATTAAGTTTCGGGTAGCCTAGCAGTTTATCTTAGTTGTGACGATCATATGGGTCATGTTCTTATTACTAAACAGATATTAGATTCACCCGTAGTGCTCTGGTAGTAAATGCCGCACCCTATCCCCTACCATTTGATGCTCGACTGGGCGAGAGTTGCCAATCTGGAGCGAGCCAGTGACATGAATTGAGCGAAGTCGGACTAAAATTCGTAATTTGTACTGCCTAACATTACTTGTGCTTCCTAGGTTTGCACACGATGCTTACGTTTAAAAATTAAATATTAATATTAATTTAGTTATGTCTCGACTCCGATTGCTTTATAGAAGCCCACATAGTCCCAAGCCTTTCTATTTTTTTTTATATTTAAACTTGATTTATTGCACGATTTCTACTGCTTTTTAAGTTTTCTGTCATGTTTCCAGCATCGTCGTCTTTCGTGGCTACTTGAGTGTTTTTTGTTATGATAAAATAGTATCATGTATTTTTCTGGTTTTAGACTTATAATTCCACCCACAGATAATAATATTCGATCGAGCCAATATAGAGAAGATGCTCGAACCAATAGGAATCAGTAATAAAAGACGCGCACTTACATTAAGTGTTGAGTTAACGAAGATATCTCACTACAGATTCACTTCGTCCGGATGATGACGGGTAAAGTATAACTTTTGAGTAAATTTCCGAACAAAGAAACTGAGTATTTCCTCAAACTGAGCACTTTTACAGTTTAGTAGATACCTTTATTTTTTCAAAAGTTTCCTTATACTCGAAGCACACACCGAAAGCGTATACGAAGAGAGGAAACTAATAATAACTTATTAGTTCTTTATGTATATATTCATGTTATTGGCGTTATCGTATAGTCTACGTTCTGGTTTTTTTTTTGTCTTTCTATTATTTTTTCTTATATTTATTGTCTAGCTCAAATAATCTGATCAACTTTCTCTATTACTGAATAGCTAACATTCTGTTTATATTTATATTTCTTAAATTGACTGTTTAATTTGATTAAATTTTTTCTTAATGACACTGAATGCTGAATCATATCAATTTCCATTAATAATTTTTTTATCTTTCCAAAGTAAAAATATTGTATTTAAGTACATCCTAGTTTATAAATACGAATTCTGACTAAAAAACCAGATCTACATGTAAGAATATAAAACGATTTATAGCGTTATTATTCGAAGTGATATAGTTATATTACTAATCTACACATTTAATAATAGATTATTATCAAATATATAATGATCTTAATAGCCTAATTTGTTTATAGCTCAGTGTTTCAAACTATACGCCTTACTAACTTCAGCCTAAACACTATCAATATTAATATTATCTAATAGTAGTATGTAATAATAATTTAAATGGTACTAAATACTTAATCCAATACTCATAAAATTATAATATACTTATTAATATACACCATTAATTATACAGTAAAATAGTTAAATTATATTTATACACTTTTTAATTATACTTTATTTTCTATTTTTGTAAAATAAATTTATGTTAAATAAATTAGCTGCATTAGATGTTGAGACGTTCTCTGTCCATTTTTATTCTACTTTAACGAGCTGAGAATATAATCTATCAAATCAAAAAACCACATAGAAAAGAATTACATATCTATTAAAAGAAACTTGTTCTCAATAATAAATTATAATAAATTATCATGCACTTAGGATATTCGTTTTTTCCAATCCGGATTAAAGTAATGAGAGATATTCTTTAAGATCGAGTACAACGTTATTATATTATAAACGTGATATATACTAAGATCAATTTTATATAGTTATATCTTTTATTTCTACTTTTATTTTATATATAAATTGTTTTTTTTCCTATTTATTGCACTTTTCACGGTACTCTATCTAATCTTTTCATTAAGTTTTTCTTCACAGATTAAAATAACACATTTTAATATAAACTCTACTTCTAGTATTCTTAGCTCTCATTCCTAGACACTCTGCAGAAGTCAGCTCAATCATAATATTCATAATTACTGTACGACTCTAATAAACAATTCGCCCTAGGCTGTCCGTCGAAGGGTGTTCCGTGCAATAGCTTCTTTAAGCGCCGGTCTAGCTTTGGTTTTATAATATCTTATCGACATAGTCATTTGATGTGTCCTATATCATAGTTAAGAGTAAAATAGTATTGAATATTCTGAGATCGCCTACATCTGTTTAAAATAAAGATATACGCTAATTATTTGCGAATATAAACAAGTAACCAATCCAATAATGACTTCAATTGAGATATTAAAGCTTCAAAGTTTACTATATCAAAGGGTTGGTTCAAAAATTTTAATTGCAACAGTATTTTATTTGATTCTTGGTCCATTTTGTTTAAAACGTATTTTGAACACTATGCTTTTTTTTTGGCGCAAACACCGTCGTGAACATTACTCTAAAATTTTACAATTTTGTGCGTATTATGTGTATTTGCATAGCTAACATGCCAATTTTTTGGTACCTACGCTACCTGTACTCCGTTCAATTTGTTTTCTACACTTTTTAATTCCTTTTTCCAACTTAATAAAACTTTTTTTTTTTTATTTTTTTTTTTTTTTTAAGGGGGAAAAAAGAACAATTTTGAAATATTTTTTATTATATTAAAGTCTCCATATGCAGTAAACAGGACTTCGCCAGAAGAACCTTAGAAATGAATGAAAAGCTACGAGTTTAAATTATAGAGAGTCGGTTTGCCCTTGATGTGGTAAGAGGCTATACTACTTCATGCTGTTACTTTCCCTCTACGAGTTATATCTTCGCTGAGTCTAGAGACCTAATCTATGCAACGCGTGCCCTGTCCGTTTCGAGGTAGTTAGTGCTGTTACTGTGTTTATATCTCTTTACATCGAACAGTAAGTTCAGTTTATCGGCTTAACGTCCGGATGGGCCTCATGAGTCATTGTCTGTCTAACACTACATTTAAACCCCAGCCGTATATTATATGCTTATATGTAGTTACTGGAGAATATTATTATGTGTTTGATAGGTAACGCAGTATTTATAATCTTATCTTCTCTATTCATATAATTAATTATAGATATAATTATTTATTTATGGACTTGAAATTAATTTATTAATTACTTTTATAATTAATTACTTATTATTATTGAGAGGATCCTTCAGTACATGTCTGTCACAGCGCAATTTTCTTGTCATAATAGCGATCCCAAAATAATCTTCTTAATCTCCACTTGTGTTCGCTAATAATATTTTACATTTATAATAGCTATAATTTGACTATGCAAATATATCAAATACTGATGGAAAAAGTAAAATATAGGTTTATTATTTTTTAAGCACATAAAATTGAATGAAAAATAAATTTGTTCACAGATACAATAGTAATCGGTATCTGGTAATAATAACAAACATGCTACTGTTATACGTTTATATTCATCTCGGTTTGGTTCATGATTTTTATTTTGTTATAAAATTCTGATACTTTAAATAATTATCACCTGTCAAGTGGCCACATCTTATCTCTTTCTTTGTTTATATATCTCCTCGAATATAGACAATCCTATACATTTTATCGCAAGAGAACATGTACTGTATTTTTTTATTATGAGTCTATTTATGATTATTATTATATCTTAAATTTAGTTTATTAATCAGAATATTTAATTCATATTGTTATGATTGATTATTAATCTTGAATTATTAATTACAAACGTATTATAAAAATTATATATATTGTATTATTATTATTTTATTATTCAACAAAAACAAGTCAAGCTTTATTGGTCTTTATCTAGTCAATGTTTTTCAAAGAGAAAAATAACTTTTAGTTACTTAAAGTATTATTGTATTATGAATTGGCATTTTAATAAATTTTAGATTCGCAGAAAGATATTATTTTATTTTACGAATTTATATTACATTATATTATATATTCGCCGTTTGGTTTTTTTAGTATCTTCATCATTTTCGTGTGTTTTTTGATTTTATTTTTCAATGGGAATATGATGAGGCCTCTGTCTTCGGCGAAGCTTACACTTTTTGGCATACAAGTATTTTTTTTTATTAATATATATAACATATAAACTCAATATACATTAATCTGTTTGAGGAGATACACTAAATGACTGAGTGGTCAATTCTGCTTTTTCCTTGTTCGATTGAAATATGCCTCCTATTTAACTTTTTCCCTTGAATTTTGACTTTTCCATTCCCATTGACTGATCATGTATATTTTAGTTGTTTTTTACAAAAATGAGAAATTATATAATTACAATTGGATCTCTATATATGGACATTTGCATTTATATGTTTATAATTATTGAATTAAATGTTTATTCATCTATGAGTTAAATTATTAATATCTAAATATTATTAATTAAAATTTATGGAAATATTTATTTTTTATGTGTATTCCAAATTTAGTAAAAATTATTCTTGTTGTGGTTCCTTAGGCAATCGATCAGTGAGATGAGTTCCTTTAGAACATGAAATTTCTCTTAAATTGAGTAGTGATCACTAATTCAGTTATCCAATCATAATAAGTTTTGTTCCAAAGTCGTTAAAGGTTTTTTGATAGACATATAATACCAGCAAGATATTTAGTTAAACACAAAAACGTCATTCTTTTATCCTTGCAGACTTTCATATTAATCCTGAAAAAAGCAGCATAGGCATATAGGAGGACACGTATCGTCGGTCTGATACCAGTAGCCTGTTGTAAAATAGAAGGACAAGGAGAGGTAGAAAACACGAGAGGTAATTAGAGATTGATACAAAGCAAGAAACCGAGTATTTTAATACACTATATCTGCCGAGAACTTCACTCGCCCACTCTGCCCCCTCGTATACTTCGTTTCTATATCTATCTGCGTCTTCACTTCCAAGCGCGAGAACAAACTATAGCGCGAGTAATTACACCACTCAAACCTTCTGCTCTCTCACACCTCTCACCATCTTCTCACAATCCCTCTTCATTCTTTTCTGGTTCCCGGTTACAGCGGAGCAAATCAAAATTCTTCTACCCACTCTATTCTAAATACTATCAATCACCTCTCTCCTTTCTCCTCATCATTTATTCTCTAGGATTCCAATTTCATGTACCCCCATACGATTCATACATTTTTCGGCCGAATAGATAGAGGTCACTTTACGGTTACTAACGTACTCTTCTTGAGGCACTGCTTAGCTTCCCTGGGCAAGAGATTACCCACCCTGGTTCAGTTGGGCTACGTCCCTAACCCAACTTTAAGCAGCACGTCCCCTTTAGTCTCGCTCTCTTCTCTATTCCTCCGTCACAACTGCAGACATTCTACTTCCCGCCTTCTCTCCGCAATTCCTTCTCTCCCATACATCCAGGGTATCATGATTGTAAGTACTTACTTGTCTCAATCAAGGAAAAAGTCTCTCTCTATCGCAAATCTCATCTCATCTCTAATCGATATCATATTTACCAATTGCTCTGCGCATCTCCAATTTCTGTCTGCGTGTATACCATGACCTCTCATTTTCATCTCTCATCTCCTTGGCTACTTATTCTCACTCCTCTTTGTGCTTTCAATGGTGCGATCGTAGGGTATTGACTTCACTTTTCTTGGTTTCGTCTTTTTGAGACTCGTCTCACAATCTCCTCGTAATATTATTGGATAATCGTCATTTTCTTTTTGATAGCAGATTCAGCATATCTTTAAAAGTATCATCAAAATCCATATTTATAGATCTCCTATTCTTTGACAAAGACTTTGGATTAAAAGCTTAATCAATTTATGTTATTTTTATTTACACAACTCTATATTATATGAGAGCAGAAAATCACTTGCTCAGATTTTGTTCTTCGAATAGAAGCTTCTATTAGAAATATAATTAAAGAGGTAAAATATAAAATTGCAAATCTATAATAAAAAAAAATAATAAAATACATAGTAGAGATATTATAGTTTAGTAGTTTCCGACTAGTTAAGAATGATATTGAACATAGATTAAATGAGTACTTCAGAAGACAGCATCCATGCATACCTATATTTCATTATACACAGCATGTCTTATGAAGACTACATTGCAAATTAGGCAATAAAGATTAGGCCACAGGACATTCCATAAATAATAACACTACTAATTAACAGAGATGAAAATCATGCTATTGAATGGCCGAGTGGTAGCGTTATTACATAGTCTAATATAGAAATTGGTTAGAATAATTTGGACCAGTATAAAGGACATCAAATGCCCGGGAGAAATTGGAAGCTATTTAGGCTTAAATAGCTATTCTGACAACAATCATCCTGAACACATACACTTTTCTAAACATCAAATAGCTACAACATTAAAAAAGATACAATGAATGTTAAAAAAGTTGTATTAGCGGCCGCGAATACACTATAATATATATATTCGGAATTTAAGATTCACATTACACAAATTGTATGTGTGTTTTTAACCAAGTCTATACAACCATGTAGTCTTCATTTCTTCTCAGGTACCATAACCAACAACCAAGACACCATGATTGAGATTAGTACTACTGCATCGTATTTCTCTAGTTAACTTAAAGAAAGCTTCTCCTACCCGGTTTCGGCGTAACAAGAGGTGTCAGGACTATGAGACTTCATGCCTGGAGCGACTGATAGGGGATGTAAAATCGTCCTGGTATGTAGCTGAGGTGAATGGACACACCATGATTTCTCGCTTATGATCGCTCTTGTCTATCACGTGGAGCGCCAGCGAGTCTTCATACTTATGAGACAAGGCTTATCAGAGCTACTTGTACGTTGCTAGCGTGATATGATCAAGTAGTTGACCTTGGCGGAGTCTACGAGCTGACAAACGTAATACCGCGTTTTCTTATCGAAATGTTTGTTATAGGTGAATAGCTTTCTTGCATAAAAATAATCACAGTAATTACTTCGTAATTATTATACATTTATCCCCAAGGCTCGTATTATGCACTGTCAGGTTCGGTATGTTCATTGAACATGACCTGCCAGTGAAGTTTCATGTGCACGGAATCCAGCCTAATACGTAGTGAGAAGAGCTTTAACAATAGGAAAGCGTAATATTTGCCACTTTTAAAATATTTAAAAATATAAACTATACTATTAATTAGTAGCAATAATATATGCGAGGGCAATTAAACTAAATCACTATAGGACATTCAACTCCAGTTCTGGCAAAATCAAAATCACTACGTACAAAAAAAAATAGCTATTATCTAACTTAAGATCAAATTATTATATACTTATATTATTTTTGTTGTTATATAATTAATATATTATATAGAAATAAGTCGAAACCCTTGGCCCGAGACGCGCTCGGACTCAGTCCTCAGTTCAAATATATGAGAGTTATTATTTATGTTCACTGGGTTGCTATACTACGGTGATTCACTAAATTATTATCATGTATTATACCTAAGTGAATTATAAGTATTACTACCTGATATATATATGACAGTCCTGCCTGTGGTTGAGTGCTGCGGATCTGTCACAGCGAGATTAAAAATAGAGTTAAGAATACACATACAGGTGGTAAGGATTACACTGGGATACGTAGACAGTACTAAAATGTACTTAAGTACTTGGCGTGTATCTCCGAATTCCTTACTAGAAACTTTTGAGCTAACCGCACGGCACCAATTTCTCAATAATTATTCATGTTTTCTAAATTACTCTTTAAGTAAATGTATGTTGAAAATATGGAGGCGACGACATTACCTGTCACTCGTACCGCGATCTGCGCGAATATCTTTGTCTGTTTTCTTGTTGCCTTCCGATATACACTTAAGGTAAAACTTAGGTAGTAGTGATCAGGAAATATGTATATATTTATTGTAAAAAATCTTGTTATTCATACTTGGCCCGCTCGCTCATTCATCTCCATCATTTATTATCTAAAGAAGTACGCATCTATATTAGTGGGCGGAGTGTAAGGACGACAAAGCGATAACTTGGGTGTATCTTCAAGCATAAAGACAATGGGTACATATTAGAGAAAAGATATTTTTTTTACATAAAACATAAAGGAATAGTACTTAACCAGATACTGTGGCCGTGAATTAAAGATGAAAATATTTTAAAAATCAGAACAAAGCTATCTTCAAGGTGTATGAACTTCTGCTGTTTTCATAAGGGTATAATTTGATTGCGTAAACTGAGTTGTTAGTTTCTTTTCTCAAGTGATTTTGTTCTTATTTTATACCTATTTTTCGTATAAAAAATGGGGCAATAATGGAATTCGGTGATAATTATTATGGGTGAGCAGCAAGTAGGAAAAACAGTTTTCTCCTTTGCACATTGTTGAAAATTCTTGTATCCAATTTTCCGATGAACAATAAAAAAAAACCACTCCATTTCCCAAGATAGGAACGATAACCGCGCATCCGCTCTTATGCCATAAGCATACCAAAATCTTTATTAATAAGTATTTACGTTCACAGTCGAGGAGTACCCATCCAATATTTACACCATTCATTATCCATATATAATATCCACGATACACCAAATTTAAGATCTCATTTTCCTAGACTAATTGATTGAAATAGGAAGTGGTATTATTTCTTTCAGAGAATAAGTTTTTTTCTATATCATTAATTATTCTAATATTTTCTATATTATATTTAGACTGATAATTATTATTGTTAATAGTTATGAGATATGTTACCATACTATTAGTGTATAGTCTATTTTTTTCTATCATAAATAATAACAGTACGATGTTCTACTCCTAGTAGTATTAGTTTATAATATATCCATTATTGAACTTGAGTGCTAAACATCTTAATTATAACCGATTTATACTAATCTCCAGCGCACCACTAAAACTTCTTCTGCCCCACATGTCTAGACAATAGTAGGACTACGTAGTCAATTAACACAAAGATCAGCCAACTAAATTCAACATTACATTATTTGTTAAGTACTAACATGAAATTAAATCTTCAGTAATGGCTCATACCAATTCTGACTTTAAAGTCACTTGTTTAAGAGACATACCATCTCGTATATATTATATATAAATTTTAGTTTCCAGCTTTGTTCCCTAATCGGGGCACCTATTTTGCGAGTGACTACAGTAGGTTATCACTCATTAATATGCTCTTAAATAACATAGCATTTCATGACACTACATATAAAATATAATAAGATGATTTATATCCCTATCAACATCACGTAAGTCTTATATCTGAACGTAATAGTTCCTTACGCATTAATTATCCTCTTTTAAAGTTTGTTTTGTTGATATTTAAGGCAATTTACCTCCAATTAACTCTAAATATACCTATCATTTGATTGCTTATTTGTTGCTAGAACATCTAAAATCTATCTTATTAACGAAAATGAGTACTAAATATCTTCAAAATAATTGATGTTCACACTTCGATCTCTCCACTGGATGAAATCCTGTCTTATTGCAAGTATGTTTGACTTTATATTCGCATCAATTTTATTACATAAAATTCAATTTATCTATAAGATCACCATAAATTATTAAAAAAAAAAAAATCAACCTTCAAAAATTGTAATTGTATCCCCTTCAATTTAACCAAAAAATAGCATGAAAAGCAAAAAAATATTCTTTAAATTATTATTTATATTATTATATGTAATTTTAAAACTGAAAAATCTAGGCAAAAATTCAAAACTAGAAAGATAAAAAATATTATGAATAAATTACTATAAATCTGCAGTGAAAACAAGTATGTATAAATATATAAATACTGTTTGTGAACAATATATAAATAACAAAATGAAAGTAGAAAGATTTTGTGTTCGATATAGAAAGTGTGAACTAAGAATAGTATTAAAGGTCCATTACCTTTAAAATTCACATTATTAATCTATAGTGGTAAATATAATGGATTAGAAATGATATTAAAAAAAAAGAATCTGACTGGTCTTTCTGTTCTGTAGTTTGTGAGAGAAAAAAGATATATAATTAGAAACAAATAGAAAAATATTAGATTTCGATAAGCAGAGGCAATATCATATGTTACATACTTTCTAAGTAAATGATGAATCAATATCCTTTCAATCAATGAATCTTAGTTGTACAAATATTTCCTATATGTATCTGTTATCATCTCTTTATTATTATTTTTTTTTATTTAAGCTTTTTCTTTTTTGTGCGTCATGTCAAAATTCACTATATGATTCAAATTTGTGAATCTTTATATACTCAACAATCCGGGGACATCTTTCCATATCAAAACCGAATTTGCCTGTTTCTGAGGGTTCATAAATATATCAATATAATATAAAATCATATAACGGAGGTAGGAGAATTGCGAATAAGATGACAGAAGTTTGATCGAACTGATATTTTATAATAATAAATTTTGAGAACAAAATATGAATAATTGATTTCAAACCTATAACCAAAATTGGTATTATATTCTATTTTTAATTAATTCAAAAAATCATTCATTAACATTTATATAACCTAATCGAAAATACTATTACATATTTAAATGAATATAATATTATGGCATTAGACATTTATTATGTCTTATCTCCTACTTATTACTACTTTTCATGAACGAAGCCATATAATGGTTCATATACTTATTCATTTTATGAGGAATTTAATCAAGGTCTAAAACCACCGAACATAAGAAACATTTCTTCTTTCATAGATATTTGACTTTAAGCTTACGGATAACGTAGAGAATGTATTGTATCTTCAGTATATTTTGTTCATTATTCCTCTATTTAAATTTCCCATAAGAAGGTGAGATATATATTTACAGGAAATACTGTATATTTATTTAGTTTTTCATAATTTTTGGAAATCAAGTACCAGCCGACACTATAAAATAAATTTTAATGAAAGTTTTAAATTTTTTATTTCTGTTTTTTTTAATAATTGTTATGAGGGATAATTTTGTATAGCATTTGTTAAAAAATATTGATGCGAAAGAAGTCATGAAGTCATTTAATTTGAATAAGATATCAATGAGTACATTATTCATAACGTAGGGTGAGGATCGATAGAGGTGGAAATTCAATTATAATAATTTGAAGGATTTTATTAAATTATAGTTATAAATATATATATATACATATCATATATAATATAAATAATTATATAATATATATATATTATTACGATATTTTATATAAATAAAATTTTTCTATCAGTAAAAAAAGTCTATTAAATAATGCTATAATTATTCATTTAGTTCAAAAAAATTTTTAAATTTATTAATTAATTTTATTTCTGGTGTATTATTTTATTAATCTCCTGGTTGATTTTAATGCTAGCTCGCGCTTATCGGCAAAATATTGAAATGACCTTTTATTATGCAGTAATAGGACAGTCATGTGTTTTCTTGCGGTAGTTTTTCACTTTGTCGTTTCTGGAGATGTTAATTAATGTAGTTATTTTCTTTCGATTATATTAAATATTTCTCAGTTAAAAATGCTTTAATCACACAAAGATAATTTTAAAAGACTAAAATCTAAACTTTGGCCTTTTAAAGTCTTTATATTTCTATTCTATTATAACCGTAAAGGTTAAGGCTATGAAAGAGTATGAGGAAATTTGAAGAAACATTAAAGATGCTAAAACTAGGAAAACTAATTTAAATTTATAATAAACCATGTTCCCATGTCGTCCAGTTTAAGCTATAAAATGATACACAAGTCTAGTTGTATTATAGATATACGATATAGTATAATAATTACACTAATTAATCATACATCATAACCACCTTCTTCCTCTCTAAGACTGGAATGGTTAGATTGGACAGTTGTGAAACCAGCATGCACGAGGAATAAGGAGTAAAAGTGTATTATATGTTAAGAAATAATGAAACACTAATTCACCAAGTAATCAGTATAAAATAGAAGCCAAACAGCTCTTATCCGTGCTGTGCTCCATTATCACTCTATTAGAGATACTCGGGTCGCATTCGAAAATCCCCCCTCAGAGCTATTCAACTTAGGGCGGACTGGGACCCTCCTGAAGCCGCATGCTCCGTCGAATAGGGGGTTCAATTCCTGCGTGGCCCAGGAATGAGCAACACATAAAAGCAGGAACCCTCACAAAACACAATAATGAATACCGTCATATGCACAACCCATCAAACCTCAAAACGCAAGACGGCATTTTAAAAAAGAAAAGGGACTGCGGGAGTCTCCACATTTGGCAGAGGTGATTTTAACAGGGCATGGTGTAGTAAGTTGTGTGTTCTTACCTTTAAACCTACAAGCGCATATATCGATGCGGACCCCTAAGTATTTTTCTTGGGAATGTCCTAACCGCATGCGCATAGTTGTGCATGTCTGGATACGGAAGATTAAAACGTAACACAACGACTTGACAGTTGGTATCCATGTTTTTTACCCCTATATCGTCAAATGATAAGAAGCAATTAAAAAAGGATTTAGTGGTTGCAGTATGACAGATCTCGGTATGGGGGCGCGGGAGGATGAATCTGTTAGAAAATCGATTAGTATTTAATTATGCTCGTGGGGAAAAACAACGTATGTTATATTAGTGCAACCATCTTACTGTCTTCTATTTGTGCTATCATTTATTCAGGCATGTATCTTTTGCGTTTGTTGTATGATGTTTTTGAGTCATTCCACGTTCAGGCAGTGGAAATAATTGATGGTATCATCCCACGCAGAGAGTAGTTAAGTGATGACGAGATACGAACTTTGGAGTACTGAGGTGGAAGTTGTGAGCTTGAATGAGATATGGGATCGGATTCGCCTCATGAACGTGACTCTGGGAGGATGAGTTCGGGGGAGTTTTTAACGATCAAATTCCTAAATAGGGTTTTTAGCAAGTTCCTCGCTAAAGACAAATGATGGTTCTTTCTCAGTAGTTTAAAGCTTTGAGTGGCTGGGATAGCTAATAATAGAAAGAATGTTGTGTTAGCTGGCATTCACTCAGTGAGAGGGATAAGAAACATTATATGAGTAAGAACGAGGGAGGAACGAAATAGGACGGGGCAACTTTTCGGGGTTGCCCTGACCGTTTGGGACACCCCAGAATGTGAGGCGTGCGGCGACCAGATCGCTGGGGATTAACACAGCGTAATATCGAACAATTCAAATGAGCAAGTCCATTATCGGTGCGGTTTCGGTAAGTCGTCAAAGCCATTAATTTCGAGGCGAATTGGTATTTAATTTCTGGGAAGCCAAGAATTTAAACTCGGCTGCGCAACGTACGTGGGGCGCGTTTGGGATACCCTAAAGATTCGATTTCCTATACCCCCGGTTACCCTAGAAGGTTACAGCATCGTGGAAGTATTTTTTAAATCCAAGGAGTCCCTATGAAGTGTCGAGCCCATGAGCTGTTGCCCGAGAGACAACGCTTCATGACCGAGGTGTTCTCCTTATTAGATGTTATACTACCCCAGTAGATGCAGGAAAAAGATGCAAACTGTGCTAAACTAGGGACAATCGTAGTGACATCGAGATCAAGAACGTGTTAGTGCTTTCAGTACCGCTATGCGAGACACAAAGATATAGCAAGGTCAAAGAGGGTGCATTCAGGTTATGGGCTAACTTCTCCTTGCAAAAAAAAAGGTGGAAAGAACTGATTAAAAAAAGAAAAGAAAATGTATATAAAAATATGAGGAACGGATGAACTTGCAAAGACTCGAGTATGTGACAAGAACAAATGACTCAAACATAAATTATAGTATACTTAGAGATTATAGCTGGGGCCGAAGGAAATGCATAGCAAGTTCCCCTAGTTTGGTTCTTATCATATGACATGCTCTAGGTTGTAGTAAAACCAAGAGCATACAACCATTATAAAGAATCAAAATTATACTCCCCTTTTGCGGCGGAGTTTTATTTGATTATTATTAATAAGAGAATTAAATTATTATTATTATCTGGACATCACTGTATCCCATACGTTACTAAAGCATGTCCGACCTATTATTGAAATTTAAATTATAAATATTTAAATTATAATAATGGAAAAAATTTTAACAGGAACACAAATTCGATTCTCAAGGAAGAAGAAATGTCGAATCAAAGTACTTGAAAACGTAATAATTATTCTCACTTTGAAAATAGATTATATTTTTTTGGGATAGTTGTACGACGGCGAGCCCATGATCGCCTGGTGGCCATCTAAAAAGCTCCGTTTCAAGCACCTGAAGGTTTTGATGTCAGTAAAATAATACAAGCACCCTTCCATTTTTGAGACGGCTGAATCTCAAAAAGAACAAAATACGGAACATAAGTAAATAACTAGCTTGACATAATGAACTTCGTGGTCGCCGACTGTGTGATTATCGGCTGAGAGACGTCGCGGGTTATTGATAGACGCCATGGTAGGACTCATGGAGCGAACGAAAACAATCTTTGTCACTTCGAAAATGGGGGAGTTCGGATAAAAATTGAGGCAAGGCCGATTCGGAAAGGAATTGGTAAAATAGATAGTCAGGGAAGAAACTGGAGTCCGATGCGCTGAACTCCGCGCGCAACGTCGACTTAGAGAAATTATGGGTCATATATAGAAAAGAAGAGAAAGGCTACACTCAATCGAGAGATCAAAAACCCGAATAACAGGATGGGGTTGAGACCGTTCTCTCAATGTGGTGAAAGCTCAATGGCGTGAGTGTTATCCAATTTTCGTAAAAACCGGGGCGAGGAATACCAGCATTTAGCAGATGCCGTAACCCCTGGCAGAGACTCGTTCTACAAATAGAGGATGCCAGATTGACTATTAACGAGTTTATTAAAACATTCCCGCAACTGGGCCCCATACTGAGGAAATCGCTCCGCCAGACAAAGTCTCGCCAGCAGAAGAGGAAATCCCTAGATCGTGACAAGCTCGTAAAAATCGAGTTCGCTAGGAGTGCCCCATCCCAAATGCTATAACTTCATTTGGAAGAAAAAACCGATCTGTCGTAGCGAGTACCACTACGCTGCCGTGCAGCTGGAACTGTTGGCGGTCTCGCGTTAAGCACCTCAGGGCCTTTCCCCGGAACAACACCAACAATGGGAAGTTGTACGCGCTTACAAGAACCTCAATGCTCCATCGCATCCATTCAATTGAAAAAACCAGAGCGCACCCAGAAAAACTTTTGGAACAGTATGCAACCCCAAAGGATCCTATTGACCTGGATCGCGAGAAGCTAGAGCCAAAGAGTGCCTCTAGAGGAAGTCCGAGAAAGATTGTATAAGCCGGACGTCCGGGGGTGAAAGGTTGCAGTTTGCTCCTACCACGATCAAAATGAGCGCTCAGCTCAGCCGAAAAGAATCGGACGGATGGTAAAGGCAGGTGTTGGAAAATGGCTAAATCCTGGGAAGCAGCGACCCCAACAACTCACCCCGCGATACCCGTTTTGGAGGCAAATCAGTGTAACCGGTTCGAGTCATGGTGGTCCTCTTTAAGAGACAGAAGAACCCCGTTCAGACGTGGCCGGATGTGTGTCAGCTTGGTGAGAGGACTGGATTCCCGAAACAGACCAGTGGGGAGGAAGGGAGAGAAGAAAAACATTTCACATTTAAGTCGTTCGAAAAAAAAAAGTAGCGTGCATACAAGCAAAACCCTACTGATGTATAAGTGAACACAACTCACCATTCAAAAAACAAATACGGAGTCACAGACACACCTCAGCGAAACATCGGCCAATTATGCAGTGAATGACGGTCAACGAGGAAAGATCTCTCATTAAGGAGACAAAGCTGATAGAAGCAGGGACCTGTACGTATGGAATAAAAGAGCATAGCTCTCTCCTCGAGGGACAAGGGTCATTATCCCTAGTCCTCCACCCTCCAGGAGTCTCACTAGTGGTCATAGCAGGTATGCATCGAAAATTGCTCACCGTTCAAGGGCGCATCACCCCGTTTTGGAATAGGGTCAAGGAAGGACGAAGATATGATTGGAAGGTCTGCCTAGATGGCAAAGCCATAACCCCAATCTTTTACCCTGCACGAGCGCATGATTGTAGATGGGCGCAGCGTGTCTTTCTGTCGCACACCCAAGACTTGAGTGAGTGTTGCCGTAAGAGGTCATGACATCAGGCGGGCAACCTCAGTTTAAGAAGATGATGTATATCGCAGGATAGGTAATGAAGTCGATCATCATCCAAAGCAACCAAACACAAGACCTCACCGTTAGCAACCCCTTGTTGGGGGATACCATAGATGGTATACGTAAAGGTGAACGGGACATTCGTCCAACTGTCTCGCGACGTGGGTTTTCTCTCCGTAAAATCATCGCTTACGTTTTGGAAGCAGAGAACTTGAAACCACGCGCACTGCACCAGACAGTGGCTCCTAGTCGCATGGCCAGCTGAAACGCTAAACGCTCCATGCAAGGGAGATTTAGGAGCCCCAAGATGCACACAATAGCAAGATCATGAGCAGAGAGGGAAGCAACGGGACTAGGAGTCCCGGGTGAAGGGTAGCGCCACACTCGACCGTTGAGAAGTACCGTCTTGCCGCAAAAGCAAGACAACTATAGTCTAACACCAATCTTTGCCCCCCTTTTTGCGGAACCTTCTCTTCCACTGACAAATATGCCTGGAAAGTAAGGGTGCCAACGCCGGACCTTCAAATGAACGATCAGACATAAGGGTTTTGAAGGAAGAGGGGAAAGTTGTCCCCAGGAGGCCCAGGGAGTGAAAGGGTTTTCGCAGAGCCTCCCACCCACTGTTCATTCCATGTGGAAGCTCATTGCCTGTTTCTCAGATCAACGAAAAACGAGGAAGGGCGTCAATCTGAGAAGCGAGATGAGCCACTCAACTCATATCCTATGGTCCACAACGAAAGGAGGAGGAATGACGAGTAGAAGAGATGCGATATACGAAAAGGAAAACCAAAAAATGATGTGTACAAGCAAAGTGCGTGTAAGGCATGCTCCAATGTTAGGAACGACTGGAAGGCACCATTCTCTCCATCAACTTGCCTAAGGAATACTAATAATTCATAATAAAATTAATAATGAAATAATAATATGATTAGCAAAGGAACAAAAATATTTTAGGCAACAAACACTAACAAAAACTCTCACACATGTAATAATAATAATAATCTAATAATAAAATAATAATGAATAAATAATAATAAAATTATGATATAATATAATTAAAGCAAATGTCTAACTGAAGAACTCAAAAAATAATAATTACAAACATTATAAAATTCAAACATTAAATAAAAATTAAAAGATAATAATTTTGAACAGAGAAGGGCTGCAAATAATAATAATAATAATAATAATAATAATAATAATAATAATAATAATTTAAAATATACATAAATTCTCATCAGCATTATAACATTGTACTATTATTATTATAATATTTAAACCATTGAAGAGGGAGTATGATTCCTGCCGAATCGAAAGATAGCTGATATAAAAAAGAGTGACAGATACCTTCAGTTACTCCCATTTACTGCCCGAATAGATTTCCCAGTTTTTTTTTTCTTACTCTTCATCCACAGCATCTTTCTTCACTCTTCATCCAATGCAATTTTGCCTTCATATGCTTTACTATTTCACTGCCTAGATATCTCTCCACTAAATCTTGTCGACTATATCTTTAATTCTTTCTCTTCTTTTTCTTACATCAATCCAAAGACTACAATTTTGTCTACTGATTAACGAGTCAGTAACCTATTAACCGCAATACCAATATTTTAAATGCATTATTTTACAGCTGCCATAACTGCTTGACTTTTATAAGGTCAAAACATGCTTGAAGAGCATGTTTTTGTCTTCTATTAAGAGCGAGATATGCCATTAGTAGTTTAAACTCTATTTTCCGGAACAGCATAATACAATTTTACATATCAAACAAGTTCAAACGAACATTACAGGGTCTTTTCAAGATACCTAAAAGAACCTTACAAGTACCTTACATGGCCCTAACAGAAACCTTACAGGAACCTTATTGGGGCCCAAACAAGAAGTTAACATGAACTATACAAGACTGAAATAGAATTTTTTTAAGGCTAAAAACTGTCAAATAGGAACCTTTCAAGGCAAAACCTTACAGGGTCCTAGCGGTAACCTTACAGGGTTCAAGCAGGTATCTTAAAGGGTCCAAACAGAAACTTTACAGGGATCTGACAAAGGATACAAATTGAGTTAATACTCCATCAACAACGGTGAGACATAAACTTCTAAAAACGAAATATTAAGAACAACACAAAAACTTATTAATTACTAAATTAATCAGAACCTTGCCCTCTCTTTCAATTATAATCCTTCTAAGCATCCTATATAGAATACCAAAAAAGGAATTTAGACAATAAGGCCTCATCTTCAAACTCTACAAGTTGTGACTCAAAGTTGGAAAAATATTAACCTATTATAATAATAATAATAATCAATTAATAATTAATACAATATATAATATATAAAATAAGAAGTTAAATAATTCAATTGAAAATTATAATCATTTTAAACTTGAAATGCGTAAGTTACAAGAAAACAAGCGTAGTATTTAATTTGGTATACCAAACGCTGTGAAGCGAAGCAAAGTAAACATTTTTCTTGTAATGATTTGTATACAGTAATGGATATCGATAGAAAAAAATTGTTTAAGCGATACCGTTGTATCAATGCAGAATTTTTTTAGCCATATCGATTCTTCGGTACTTTCTTACTTCCTTAAGCATACCGATATCGATACATGTATCTAGATAATTTTGAAGCTTTAAAGATATTATTTGTAATACATTAAGTCTTCCAAATGATGACAACAACAGAGATAGTAGAGCGTCTATTCATTGCACAGTCGAGTTTCTAATTAACCATTATATACAGAATGAACCTAATGTTATTAATATCACAAGATATTAATAACGAAAAGTTATGTAACAGAACATATATGTAGGAAGTTAATCAAATAAAAAAATTTATTAAAATTAAATGAGGTATTTATAATAGTAAATATTTTATTAGGCAATATGATTCAAAGTCAAAAAAAATGGGTTTGGAAGGGAATAAAACACCATTTTTCAAAATATTTTATAACAATAGCTTTTTTGTTTTAAAATTGTTGTTACAAATTTCGAAAAAAAGAAATACAAAAAATAGAGAATTTATTACCAAACCATATATTCAATAACCATTCATGACCTTTGAAAGTAGAGTAAATTATTTCATATATACATTTTGTACCTTCATCATTCATCTGCAGATTCAGTCTCTTTGTAAAGGTTGAAAATAATATAGTTTATTATATTTAGAGTCAGATTATTGCAAAAATTAGCCATTCATTTACTGAAATATTCTCATCTAAATGGCATTGTTAGCCTATTGCGACCTAATGAATATTTTAGATAGGGATAATTAGACTGTAGGTGAATTCTTTATTTATTAACTACTGAATAATTTTTTAACTCAGGTTATTATTTAAACTATGAGATCCACTGCCTTGGTAGATTTAGTAACCTATTGGTTAATGATGAAACTTAATGATGTTGGAGTTGAGGAAAACTTGAATATAGAGACCATAATATGTTCAATTTAACTCCAGTGCAGCATATATAGAAGCATTAGTATAATATAAAGTACAGTACAGATTTTAAATTTGATAATTGCATACTATAACAAGTTTTGAACATTGTGAAAATATTAACAGGAAATAGGAATTTGAAAATTAAAATGGTTTTGAAATAAAAAGTCTATATTAATTTACATTAAATAATGATAATATAATTTTAGTTTTAAAATTATTAATTAATTAAATTATAAATTATTCATATAAAACTTTTTAATATTAAAAAGCAAAGAGAAAGAGAAAGAAGTTACAATGAAGATATAAAAAAATCGGTGAAGAAGAGTTAAAATAAAAGAACGAACGAAGAAGAAACAGAGGATGAAGAAGAATACCTGAGGAGAAAGGCGAAGAGAAAAATTCTCCAAGTTTTAATCGAGGTTAACGAAGAAGAAGAAGAAAATATGAGAAGTAAGATGGAAGATGATGCTAAGAAGAAGAAGAAGAAGAAGAAGAAGAAGACGAAGAAGAAGATGAAGAAGAAGAAGAAGAACGAAGAAGAAGAAGAAAGAAGAGAAGAAGAAGAAGAAGATATGAAAGGAGAGAGTAGAAGAAGAAGAAGAAGAAGAATTGAAGAAGAAAAGCAGAGGTAAGATTAGAAGCCCGGTGGGAAAAGAAGAAGAAGAAAAAGAGAAGAAAAAGAAGAAGAAAAATAAAAAGAAAAAAAAGAAAAAGAAAAACGAAAAGAATTAATAAAGAAAAAGAAAAAGAAAAAGAAAACAAAAAAGAAAAACAAAAGAAATAAGAAAAAAGAAGAAGAAGAAAGACCGAAGTAAAGAAGAAGAAGAAGAAGAAAGAAACAAATGTTGACTAGCAAAGACTTTACGTACCAGCTCAAGGCTAGTGTGTTAAGTATTTTTGTTTATTTTTATTTTGTTGATGTCGTCTACTCTTTTAAAACAAATCTGTTATGATTTTTCTGAACATAAGTATCCTTATTTTACCCTATTTCAAATGTAAACATACCGAGTTTGATCACTTAGCAGGCAATTCTGCTTCTAAAGCAGCAGACATCAACATCTGGTTAAGTTTTTGCTTATTTATTGCTGTTGGCATGCTCAATGGTCCACTGTCAAAATGTGACATATTAGTTTGCTCACTTCAGAACAGATCTGTTCTAAGCAGCAAACACCAAGTGCTACAAGTTTCTGAAATTTTGTTTTCCTTAGATTAATTATTCCTACTTCAGTAGTGATTCTATTATATCAACGCGTCATTAGAAAAAACAGAAATGTTTTTATGCGGTGAACATCAAAGCTATCTATTACAGCTTATTCTATTCAGTTAAATTCATTATTCAGGTTATTTATTGTCAGTATTTTGCACAAATCATGTTATACAGTCGGGTGAACATTTCAATCAATATTTAATACAGGTTATAGCGATAGTGCGATCGATGAGATCACCTTCACTTAGAACGGAGACTTTTGCAAGCCCATAAAAAATCAACAGCTAATAGCAAATTGACGAATTCCTTTTGCGAGACGTACTTTACAGCATCATTTACCTAAATGAATATTCAATTGTTTTAGTTGCATTACCAATATTCAGGATACTACTAATCTCTAGTATTTGATAATCAGTAAAATCAATTATTCTCTATCAGTTTATATTCATAAACTCATATTCATAATTGGCCTTGTTAATTTCTAACTTTTTCTTGAATGAATATAACGATTGTTCCGCTGTTCACCATTTCATAAGAAAGACTATTTATTGCACTTCTCATTTTAGAAAAAGTGGAAATTTATATTGCTATATATTTGAAAAGAAATAATAAATAAAAAAATTTATGCCCATTACTTTCGTGTTACAATCATTAAATCATAATGATGAAGGAGAAGAATAAAAAGAAAAAAAAAAAAAAAAAAAAAAAAAAAAAAAAAAAAAAAAAAAAAAAAAAAAAAGACAGAATTTAAATTTTTTTTAAAATTTTTTTTTTTTTTTTAGTGTATCTATGAACTAAATAAAATTTCATTTCCAAGTCTTTCTACTTTAGCATTATATAACTGCCAAACGTATGATGCTTAATAAAGTACGATTTTATAAATATTTATATCTTTCTAATATCTTAAAATTTTGATCCTGTATTTACCACTTAACATTAATTGTTAGCATCATATACTAACAAAATATTAAACTTTTTTTTTATAAAAAAAGCAAAACTACGGAGGCGTAAAACATAATAGGATATTATATACTATATATATACTATATATATATATATATATATATAATATATATATAATACATATATATATATATACTAATATATTATACGATATATAAAATAAGCTATTATTATATATAATATTTTATATATATATATATAATTTGAAATTCTTAATTTATATTTATAATGCTAATCTCAGGAAATTAATTTTTATAACTACTAAAGTAAAATTGGTCGGTTTGCACTTTAATACTATATATATAGTAATAATATATTATATATATATATATATATTAATTATATATATCGTATTATATATATATATATACTATTATACA
>JABUQX010045679.1:27500-35000 GCA_015478945.1 Trachelipus rathkii
CAGTTATACATTAACATTTATTAAAACATTATTTTTTCATTTATAGAATATTTTAATATTCAGAGTCCACATCTAACACTAAATTCATCTTATCATTATCAAATTAATCTGGCTTTAGCAACCTAACACTCATACATTTAATTATTAATACCCCCAACAATTTATATTTAACTTATACGTATTCATATTGATATATATTCAATAACATAATTATGTAATACTTAGTCCATGCTCATCTTTTCAATATTTAATAACTTCACTATCTATAACTTAAAAACGGCAGTACTTTAAAATTAATTGCTTCAACACTTGATATCAAATATTTTTATTTTAACACTTAAATATTCATATTTTAAGATATGTTTATAAAATTAATACTTAATATTCATAATAAATATTTTAAGTATAATCAATATTCATTAATAAAAATATTTTAAATTAATACTTAATATTCATAATAAATATTTTAAATTAATACTTAACATTCATAATAAATAGTTTTAAATTAATACTTAATTCATAATAAATATTTAAAATTATTACTCCAAAAATCAATAATTTTATTTATAAATTAATATTTTAATTTTCATGATAAATATTTTAAATTAATTCTTAATTTTCATGATAAATATTTTAAATTAATTCTTGATATTCATAATAATTATTTTAAATAAAACATTACATATTCCATACCATACATATTTTAATAATTCTTTTAAGTTAATAACTATAAATTCTTTTAAGTTAATAAACTTACACATTCATTATTAATATATAAATCTTATTCTTATTAACTTATACTTATATTTACCTGTTGTGAAGAATTATCATTTAAACTGGTAGACTAAGTATTCCCGTCAAATATTTTAAATTAATTCTTAGATTTTTTTTTAAATTCATTAAATTAGTCCAAAATATTAATTTTAAAATATTTTAGATTAATACTTACTATTCCTATTAAATATTTTTATCATTTAAACCTTAATTTAGTCAACCATTTTAAATTTTAAAAGTCAACACTCATATAAAATATTTAAATTAATATTTGACATTATACTAAAAATTAACACATAGCATTCTTATATAGTAATTAATATAAGTATAATAATAAATATAATTGAATAATAATTAATTTTATATTAATATTTTTTCAAACTACAGTTTTAAACCTAATATATATATAATATATATTATCATTCAATATTATTATATTAATATATGTTACATCTAATTATAATATATTATATAATATTATACTATACTTATATATAATAATATATAATCATTAATTTATTTGCTTAATATGGCTATAATATATATATATTTATTAATATATATAATATATAATTATTATACTTATATATTATTAATATATACTATAATATACTATATATATATATATATATATATATGTTATAATATAGTTTATATATATATACTAATATTCAGTACTATATATATTAATACTATATTATATAATTCAATATATATTATATATATTTATATATATATATCATATTATATAATATTATATATATATATTATATTATATATATATCAATATATTATCACTATAGTGATTATATGAGCTATTTTTAGTATATGCCACTATTTCAACTAAAAATCAATAAAAAATTGTAACGTAATTTCATTATCGATTTTGTAGGATTAATACATTAGTCAAATACTGGATTTCTCATAATGTTATTTAATTAATTATTAACCAAAACTTAAAAAGAAATTGATCATATATTTTTTTTGTGCTTCACACCTATAGTCTTAAAAAAATGAGTAGCTTAGGCCGTGCTAAGGCTATTTATTTCAGTTTAAATTTGATGACATGTATACGTAAAGGTTTTCAAAACACCTTGACTATAATAAATGAAAAATATATATTTTTAATATATTTTATGTTTTTGAAACCCGGGGTGGGGCCTTCGGCCCCCCCCTCTATATCATCCGCCCGTCCCCGCAGACTTGCTTTTTTATGATTGGTAATTAAATCTTTATTCTGTTATCAAACGTAATTAATTGTTTTTGTATCTTTCAGTAACTGGGTTTAATAAAAGGACATATTTTATATAGGATTGTTTCTGTCCTTCCTGCTAATAAAATAATAATAATATATAATAATATAATAATAATATAATAATAATAATAATAATAATGATAATAATAATAATAATAATAATAATAAATATTTTCTTTTAATAATAATAATAATAATAATAATAATAATAATAATAATAATAATAATAATAATAATAATAATAATAATAATAATAATAATAATAATAATAATAATAATAATAATAATAATAATAAAAAATAGCAGTCTCTCTCTCTCTCTCTCTCTCTCTCTCTCTCTCTCTCTCTCTCTCTCCTCTCCTCTCTGTTTTCTCTCTCTCTCTCTCTCTCTCCTCTCTCTCTCTCTATCTCTCTCTGTCTCTCCTCTCTCTCTCCTCTCTCCTCTCTCTCTCTCTCTCTCTCTCTCTGGCTCTCTCTCTCTCTCTCTCTCTCTTCTCTCTCCTTTCCCCTCTTCTCTCTCTATCTCTCTTTCTCTTTTCTCTCTCTCTCCTCCTCTCTCTCTGCCTCTCTACTGACTGCATGGAAAATTATATACTAACTTTCCGTCTTCTGTTTAAATCATAGTATAGTAATAATAATAATAATAACATAATAATAATAATAATAATAATAATAATAATAATAATAATAATAATAATAAATAATAAAAAATAATAATAATAATAATAATAATAATAATAATAATAATAAATAATAAAATAATAATAATAATAATAATAATAATAATAATAAATGGATGTGTATAAACAACTCCCATGCGTTGATGACTGTGTAATCAACGAATGCTCGTGTGCGCCAGCCTACGGCTCGCACAAGTGTATGTGAATATACAAAGTCGGGTTAGGGCTATGGAGGCCTAGGGTGAATAAATATAATAATAAATAATATACATAATAATAATAATAATAATTAATATAATAATATAATAATATATAATAATAATATAATAATAATAATAATAAATAATAAATAACTTATAATGATAATATTAATAATAAATAACGAGGAGGGGTGAGGGGTGTGTTATATGCATTTGTGTAGACTTGTATAAACAACTCCATGCGTTAACGACTGTGTAATAAACGAATGCTCGTTGCGCCAGCCTATGTAGCACAAGTGTATGTGGGATATCAAAGTCCTGGTTGGCGATGGAGGGTAGGGTGAATAAATAATAATAATAATAATAATAATAATAATAATATAATAATAATGAATAAAATATAATAATAATTAATAATATAATAATAATAATAATAATAATAATAATAATAATAATAATAATATAATAATAATAATAATAACGAGAGGGGGGGTAAGGGGTGTGTATAACAACTCACATGCGTTGATTTGCTGTGTAATGCAACGAATGCTGCGTGTGCGCCCGCCCTACGGCTCGCACAGTGTATGTAATATGCAAAGGGGGGTTAGGCCAATGAAGGTAGGTTGAATAATAATAATAATAATAATAGAGTAGTGAGAGTAATAATAATAATAATAATAATAAATAATTAATAATAATAATAATAATAATAATAATAATAATAATAATAATAATAATAATAATAATAATAATAATAATAATAATAATAATAATAATAATAATAATAATAATAATAATAATAATAATAATAATAATAATAATAATAATAAATAAAATAGTTAATAATAATAATAATAATAATAACGAAAGGGGGTGAGGGGTGTGTATATGCATTTGTGTAGACGTGTATAAAACAACTCACAGTCGTTGATGACTGTTTCATCAACGAACGCTCGTGTGCGCTAGCCTACGGCTCGCACAAGTGTATGTGAATATACAAAGTCGGGTTAGGGCTTAAGTGGGGGTTGGGCGGATAATTAATAATAATAATAATAATTATAAAATAATAATAATAATAATATAAAATCTATACGAAGGGGGATGAAAGTCGTGTAGTAGTTTGTAGTATAGTAGTAGTAGTCAGTAGTATAAGTAGTTAAGTAGTATAGTAGTAGTAATAGCAGTCAGGACAGTAGTAGTAGTAGTGTTGTAATTAGCGTCGTAGAGTATAGTAGTGTTGTAGTAGTAGTAGTATAGTAGTAGTAGTAGTAAGTAAGCAGTATAGTAAGTAGTAGTCAAGTAGTTGTATAATAGTCAGGGTAGTAGTTATTAGTTGTAAATAAGTCCAGGGTAGTAGTAGTATATATATTATATATATATATATATTTATATATATATTATATATATATATATAATTATATATATTTATATATATATATAATATATATATAGTATATATATATATTATATATATATATATATATATAATATATTTATATATATATATTTATATAATATATATAATATTATATATATAATAATATATATATATATAGTTAATATATATTATATATAGTATATATAATATATGAATATATATACCACTTAACTATATAATAATAATACCTTATAATACTAACAATACATATATATAAATCATACAATATAACTATAATATATAAATATAATAACACATAACCAAAAATATATTATATAATAACTATATATATTATATATATATATATATATATATATATATTATATAATACTCATTATATACAATAAATGTAACTATAATACTAAATATATATATAAACATCAAATCTATTAAACACTACTAAATACATATATACTAAACATAACGATAATTAGTAGTAGTAGTAGTCAATATATAATAAATATATACTTAACATACTATAAATATAATAAATACCATAATATAATCCATATAACTATATTATCTAATATATATATATACTATATATATATATATATATATATATAATAAAATATATATATAATTTATATATATATATATATATATATATATATATATAATATAAAAACAATATAATAATTAAATATATATATATATATATATAAACAGAAAAACATATATATATAATATATATATTATATATATATATATATATATATATATTATATATAATATATACTAATATAAAAACATATAACTCAATATAATATATATCTATATATATATTTATATTATATAATAATAATAATAATAAGTTTCTTACAATTAGACAAGAGCCCGATCTTCCTTTTAGCCCCTGAGGGTAAGATTAAAATCGAAGAAAAAGGTAATCAACCGCGAAGTCAAAGCCGACCTTTCTGACCGCATTTCTTCAAGGTAGATTAACTTTTAATCCCTTTGAGTTCGCGGTCAATTATAGCATGGGGAAAAATGAAATTTTATATTTTATTCTATTTTTCAATGGTTAAAAATATACACTAGTAAACTTATTTCGTATAAATTTATTAATTCTCTTAAGGACTTCGGGCCGCTTCCAGCACGGTCAGTTACGTTTCGGTCTACCTGACCATCACTGTGCTGAAGCGACCGTGAGGACGAGGTTCGAGTTTCATCTCGTCCTAATTTTATATATCACGAATGGGGGCTAAAGAGAATGGGGAGTAGGGGTAAGAAAAACTCGCCACTATCTCAACTAACACCCAGCACAAAATAAGAGACGAAGAGACCATCAGACGCATGCTCGACAGCGCAAAAACAACAGAGAAGCAGAGCCGGTGGCGGATGCGGAAAGCGGGGCGGTGCGAAAAGAACTGCGGATCAAGGCCGGATCAAGGCGTGCGCGCGCGAAAACGCAGGTGTGTGTGTGTGTGCGAGAGACCAAAGGGGGGTAGGGTAAATGATGTAGGCATGGCAACGAAAGGGGGGTAGGGTAAACAAATGTAGTCATGGCAACTGGAGAGAAAGAGGGGGGGGTAAAGCGATGGGGGATAAAGAAAAAGGGGGGAGGGTAAATGTGTGTATATATGCAACTGTGTATATATGTAAATCACAACTCGTGTGCATTGATGACTGCGTCATCAATGAACACTCGTCTCTGCGCACCTACGGTGCGCACATATGTAACTATATACACAAAGGGAGGTGGGGTAAAGAGGGGGGAGGGTTAATAATGTCAAAAAAGGCAGTGTAGTCCCAAAAACCACAAACAACCTAACAAAATTAATCACAGAACTCACAACTATACGACTGACAATCACATATATATATATATATATTTCGATTATAATTAACACTCATGAGACGTACATACAATCTCCACGATCACGTGTACGGGCAATATCAACGATCACGTGTACGCGCGCTACGCGCACGTACACATGTACGTATTGCATTGCAATACGTACATGTACGTGCGTTTCTCTATCTCGTACTTATTACTACTGGGCCTTCGGCTCCCTTCTATATTATCCCCCCCCTGTCTCCTGCTAACGCAGGATTATGCACCTTTCTTCTCACCTCTGCCAAATTCACATTCCTCTCCTCCAGGCATTTCTTTACTGACTCTATCCACCTTTTTTCTTCGGTCTCCCAGCCGGTCGATTCCCAACACACTCACCACTATACATCCGCTTAATCAGCCGACTATTATCCTTCCTTTCCACATGACCAAACCATTTCATTGTACTTTCATTCTCTACACATCCTCTACCACTTCTAAATGCACCCTTTTGCAATCAATATCTCAGCCGCTCGGCGCACCTCTTTCAACTAAAATACCAGCATTTATCTTCCCTACAACACCCATTAAACTAATTCTCCTATAGTTCCTACAGTTTCCTTTATTTCCCTTGCCCTTATTTAAGGGTATTATTATTGCTCTCCTCCAATCCTCCGTAAAAGATTTGTTATGCAACATCTATTTCCAGTCAATCAAAATCTCTCCCAATTCTTGCTCATTTCACTAGTAATTACATCAGTACCAGCGGATTTACCATTCTTAAACTTTCTCACTCTATAAATGACCTCCTCTCTACTAATTACATCATCCCCCAAAATACCTATTTCTTCTTATACCATCAAATCAACACACATTTACTATCGCCTCTTTATTACTGGAAATGTTATGCAGATTTTCGAATCTTTTCCTCTACACTCTCCTAACTCTCCTCACTCTCCTCACTCTCCTCACTCTCCTCACTCTCCTCACTCTCCTCATTCTCCTAACTCTCCTCACTCTCCTCATTTCGTTTTCATCAGTTACGACGGTACCATCTCTATCCATTATTCTATGAAGATTCTTCTTACTCTCATTCTTAACCTTTCGCAGTTCCTTCCAATAAAGCTTGCTATTCGCTTGTAAGTACTCATTCATCCTCCTTCCAAACTGTTCATTTACCGCTTTTTTATCTTCTAGGTGTGCAACCTTTAGTTTTTCATTTTTCCTCCACTTATATTTTCATACACCTTTCTTTTGGGACTTCAATATTAGGTTTTAACACATTCAACCATACCTCTTTTTTTAGCTTTAACCCTTTGCATCACATCATCATTTTCCACATACTATTGACATTCTTAATTCCTACTTTAGCACATT
>JABUQX010045680.1:5000-7500 GCA_015478945.1 Trachelipus rathkii
CATTTAAGGTTCATAATTTTTTTTTCGCCAAGATTTAGGGGGGGCAAGTGCCCCCCCCCTGCCTACGCCCATGTATATACTATATATTATATATATATATATATATATATATATATATATATATATATATATATATATATATATAATATATATATATATATATATATATATCATATATATATAGACAAATTACTTAACAACCACACGGTACGGGAGGTCGGATCAAAAAAATAATTTCGCAGGTAGCCTCTAGGATGCATAAATAGATTTTCTAGGGGTGAAATGAGGTTAGGTAAGGAGTTAGGTTAGGTTAGGTTAGGCTAAGTTAGGAATACCCTTTTACTAATGTTTACTAACTATAGACAACTGCTTATCAACACAGCTGATAAAAGATACAAACTATTTGAAAAAAGGTTAAAAATTTTACTTTTATTTTATTTAAAAAAAATGGGCAATAAAAATTCATAATGTATATAAAAAGGTTTAGTTGGCCTTGAAATATCAATTTTCCTTTTTACCGTTTCACACCAATGACCTCTCCGGCAACCTTCTATTTTCAATACATTTTATTAAATTAAGAATGACGCGCAACGAACTAGTCCCAACATAAGCAAGAAAAAAAATTCTAATTATTTTTAATAAAACTAATTTTCGCCCCTTAAAATGTTTATATTTATTTAAACTTTCCCGTTTCAATACATAATTAATAATTACAAAAACCAATTCACGTGGTCTCCGGTTTAAGTTAACCTTTTTCCCAATATATAATTATGTATATATATAATATATAAATATATAATATATATATATATATATATATATATATAATATATAATTTATATATATATATATATATATATATATATATATATATATATATATATATATATATATATATATATATATATATATATAAGCAATGCAGATAGGAATGACATCCCAGCTAACATAATGAATATTATTGTTATGACCAACCATATGGTAGAACCAAGGATGTCGCCTTGGCTAGATGTAAAATTTTCAGGATGTGTTTAATCGTCGTTATTATATTTCATTTGCCATCTTAGATAAACATAAAAAAAGAGAGAGGAAGGGACGATAACTGTTAAAGACAGGATAATTACAGAATAGGCAATGAAGTTAATGTTGCAAAGGAATAGAAATGATGAGAAGAAATCATCAGCTGAGCAGTTCAAAGAAGGCTCACTCTACGAAAACCTGTTGGACCGTAAAAAGTTCATTTTGCAGACAAAGTTGCAATTTGGTTGTGATTCACGAACCATGAGATGACTCCTAAGGATTAGAATAGCCAATCCGTTGTCGGGCGGGCCAATGTTACCTAATGTTGTCGATTGAGGTGACAAGATGAATTCAGCAATTTCGGTGCTCATTTGACGGTGTAAAATTTGCTACCATTGTTTGCATCAGTCCAAAATAACTGCCAATTTTACTCAGTAATGGACCATGTTAATCTTTCTCGAGAACAAATATTATTCGTAAATTTAATGAAAGATATTCAGAAGCAGCTCGTATGGAAGAGGAGGCAATCTTCATTTCCTTGCCATTATTTTTATCGGCTCGAATATTGAAATGGAAGGGAAGCTCTCAAAAACAAACTGATTTCTTCAGCGAATGAATAAGTTGCTAAAATCTATGTACAATAAGTAACCAGGAACCGTTTCTATAGAGTTAGTTCTCTGATCGCATCCAATTCACTCCTTTAATATATATATTATATATATATATATAATATATATATTATATTATATTATATATATAATATATATATATATATAATTATATTATATATATATATATATATATATCTATTATATATAAATATATATATATATATATTAGTAATATATATATATATATCTCCCGAAAGACAAATGCATGTAACTAAAAAAATATAACAGTTACAGGGAAAATAAATAACATTTTTGATTTCAGCAAGCAATTTCATCGATGAAACTTAGAAAAAAATTTATTTTATTCTTATATTTATAATTAGCACCTTAAATATTAGTATCATCTTAGGTCTGCAGCGTACGCTCTCAGTAACCTTCCATTTCTGCAGTAGCACGAGAGCAAGAATCAAATATTGTTTTTTTTATTATGCTCCTGGAGAAAATGATAATTTTTTTAGGGGGTTCGAAGCCGCGCGTGGGGAACAGAGAGGGGACAAAAGTCCTCTCCCGTCGTCCTCCGGTAGGCCGAGAAACCGCCACCTCTTTGTCATCTTCGTGGTTGTTTACCCTTGGGATATCTTTAAGTTAAAAAAAATCGACATTTGGCAACTTTGACGCTCCCTCGGAGCGCTAGAGCTCCTTCGTTCTTCTCAAAAACAATAATTATAATACAGTTTTCCAACATTTTTAACAATTTTAAATTTTTCAAAAGCGTTTTTTTTTTTAATTAATTTCATCGATAAAAATGTTTCCTGATTAAATAACATGTTATTATATTTTTCCTTAGACTAGTTATAGTTTTTTTTAGT
>JABUQX010045680.1:10000-20000 GCA_015478945.1 Trachelipus rathkii
GAAAGACCGACTTCCGGGTTCTGAGCCATGAACTCAAGGATTTTTAGCCCAGAAGTGGGCGGAGCCCCAATAAGGGGCTTTTTTTGGTTCTAGAAAGGTTTTAAATGATCGATAAATCATTTTTGATGGTTCCAATCCGATTTATCGTGATGCGATACCCTAAATCGATCTTTAAATCGTCTTTCTACGTGCTCTGGTTGTCATTTAGCACTGAAAATGTAATCGAAAGAAAATAATTACAATAATTAACATTCGATTAATCGCTGTAGTAAGTGGCCCACCTGCGCGATGCCACCCTTTTCGCTAGGAAGGAATAGAGCTATCGCCTTCAAACTTGGTATATGGTCATTGTGTGTGATAAACTGATCACAGGCGAGTTTTGGTGACCGTAGGTCACCCCTAAGGGGGTGTTGCCCCCTTAGCGCCAAGGTCAAATTCGTCCTGAAAACCCTGTTAGGCTTAACGTATCGGAATGAAATTTGGATGTGAGTTATATGATGACGCAATCTCGTCGGAGACGAGATTACGTTCCTCTGCGTCCCCCCCGTAAGGGGGGACACGGCCCCCCGTAAAAATTAAAAATGATCGTAGAAGACTGAAACTTGGAGGCTGGGTTGAGGAGTCGGAGTCGGAGACGGAGATGGAATCGGATTCGGATTCGGAGTCCAGGGACCCCCCGGAGGGGTCCCTTCCTGAAAAAAAAAAGAAGAAGAAATGCATGGAATGCAAAAACAGAGGAAGAAGAAGAAGAGAAAGGAAGAAGAAGAAAGGAGGAAGAAGGAAGAAGGAGGAAGGAGGAAGGAGGAGGAGGCTGAGGAAAGATTCAGAGTTGGTAGTGTCACCGGTGCTGGAGCCACTGCGCTGCCGACATAGTAAACATTCATTTAATAATACAATATCATTACTGTTTACATAACTGCTTCTGTACAAAAATGTTGACGAGTATCAACAAATGCATCGCATCTTGCAAAGATAACCTTTATTTTCTAAATGTTGAAGAATAACATTTATATTTTCAAATCTCATTTTCTTTTTATAAACGTTAACTAATATAATTTTTTTCCTAAGTTGAAACATACATATACTGTTTACTATTTTTTTTTATATAAGTTTTTATTTTACATTTATACTTTGTGTTTAATTTTATTATTTTATTTTTAATTTTTTTTATTTTTTATTTTTTTAAATTTATTTTTTCTAACTTTATTTTTATTTTTTTTATTTTTTTTTTTTATTTTTTAATTTTTTATTTTTTTTTTTTTTTTTTTTTTTTTAATTTTTTATTTTTTTTTTTTTTATTTTTTTTGAAAGTTTTATTTTAATTTATACTTTTTTTTATTTTTTTATTTTACTTTTTAATTTTTTTTAATTTTCTAACTTTATTTTAATTTTTAATTTTTTTTTTCTATTTTTTATTTTTTTTTTTTTATTTCTTTAAAACTTTTTGTTTTGTTAAAATTTTTTATACTTTTCATGTTTATAACGTAAAAAATTTACGTTTTTTACATACCCTAAAGCATTAAATCACTAAATCCAAACCACCATCCTCTCTCCCTCCTGTCCAGTTGTGATCTATTGATTCTATTGATATATGAGCTATTGATTAAGGTCAAATTTTTTCACGTAAAATTGTCCACCTGTTTTAAGCATACCCTAAAGCAAGTAATCAGTAATCAAACCAAACCATCCCTCACCCTGCCTGGTCCATTTTGTGATCTATTGTCTATTGATCTATTGATCTATTGATAAGGTCAAATTTTTTTACTAAAATTGTCATGTTTTACATACCCTAAAGCAGTAAATCACTAAATCAAAACACTATCCAACCTCCCTCCTGACCATCTGTGTTCTATTGATCTATTGATTAAGGTCAATTTTTACTAAAATTGTAACGTTTTACATACCTCAAAGCAGTATAATTCACTAAATCAAACCACTATTCAACCTCCCCTCCTGACAATCTGTGATCTATTGATCTATTGATTAAGGTCAATTTTTACTAATTTTGTAAAGTTTTACATACCCTTAAAGCAGTAATCACTAATCAAACCCATCCAACCACCATCCAACCACCCTCCAGTCAAGTTGTGATCTATTGATCTATTGATCTTTAGATTCACCTTTCGAGTATCATTTTGGATAAACTAAGCAATAAAAAAAAATTCTTTATACACTGATCACGAATATATGCTAACGTAACAAAGGTTTTTCACATTAATAAAGATTACTTAGCATCATCTGAACTAAGAAAATAATGTACAAAGAAACCTAACACACTTAAGCACGAATAAAACTGTAAACGTTACAAAGTTCCAGCACTTAACAGCAGTGAAGTAACTAACATAGCATACAAAGACGTTGTAACCTATTCACACCTTTTCTAACATATCACTGATATTTTTTACCGTTGAACAAGTAACGATTAACAAAAACTTTACCACAGCCATGTTGGTTAATTTCAACTGATCATTGTATATACCTCTAAACGTAACAAGTTTTTCAATTAAATAAAGATTACTTAGCATCATCTGAACTAAGAAAATAATGTACAGCGACAAACCTGACAAACCTTAAACATGATAAGCAGTCAACATTACAAAGTTCCTCACTTACAAAGTAAGTACCTAACATTACATCCAAAACGTAACCCTAGTCACACTTTTTTTTTCAAGCTATCTCTAACATATCAAGCTAACATACATACATACACACACGCACACACACGACAATCAAACAGGCACACACACACACACACACACACACACACACACAGCACACACACCACAAAAACAAACGTAAATTTTTTACGTTAAAAACATGAAAAGTATAAAATGTTTTAGTAAAAACAAAAAGTTTTAAAGAAAGAAAAATATCAAAAATAAAAAAAATAGAAAAAAAAAAAATTAAAAAAAATAAAAAATTAAATACAAAGTATAAAGAGTATGATAAAAGCTCAAATAAAAGACATACTTACTAGAGAACAAAAAGAGTGCAAACAAATTAAAATTAAAAAAAAAATTAAAGCAATAAACAAAATAAATAAAACAAATAAAAATTTTAATAAAAGGCTGAGGCCTTACCCCTCCTTCGGAGGGGTAAAGCCCTTCGGGCTGAGGCCTAAAGCCGCTTCACCCTTCGGGTGGGATCCCCTCATCGCAGGATTCACACCTTCTCAAGGGGCGCATCCCCTGGGTTTTCTCACGAAGGTAATTGTTTGCTTTAGGATACTCTTTGGTTAAATGGAAAACTGTTTTTTATTCGTAAGTTTTAGTACGTTATGCTTAAATATTACTATGACAATGTTGAAATAAAAATTGGTTTGTTAGAGAAATGATGAGTTTTTGTAAGATATTACTGTGTTAACGACGATCAAGTGTTAGCCACGTGAGGCCTAGTTAAGTTTTTGTTGAGGTAACTGTTAGGAATTGCCCCCTAGACTTTTGCTAATGTTACTCGTGTTATTCATATGTAAATGATGTTAATACTCGAAACGAGGTGACAACTTTGATGAAGAATAGTGTCAATTAAGAATAAATCTTTGTTAAATGTTACTATGTTAATGTAAAATTAACATTGAAATATGTTAAAAGAACATGCTTGCAAAATTGTGATAGGGTTTACGTTTTGTAATGCTGTGGTTAGTTACTTGCTGTTGTCAAGTGTTTAACTTTGTTAATGTTAGCAGTTTATTCCGTGCTTAGGTGGTTTAGGTTTGTCGTTGTAATTATATTTTTAGTTTCAGGTGATGTATGTTAGCTTTAATTAAAATGTGAAAACTTTGTTACGTTTGGCATAGGTATTCCTATGTGTTGGTGTGTGTTTATGGTGTGTGTATGTGTGTGTGTGTGTGTGTGTGTGTGTTTTGTATTGTGTGTGTGTGCGTGTTGGTGTGTTGTGTGAGTAAGCCCGCTTACATTACACTATCATTACACTACTGTTCACATAACTGATTCTGTTCTAACATGTACATATCGTCAATTGCATTGCATCTTGCAAAGATAACCGTTTTTCCTAAATGTTGAAGACTAACATTTATATTATTTTCAAATCTCATTTTCTTTTTATAAAGTTAACTAATATAATTTTTTTTTTTTCCTAAGTTGAAACAAGCATATAGTGTTTCTATTTTTTTTTTTATAAGTTTTTATTTTAGATTTATACTTGTGTTTATTATATTATGGTAAATTTTTATTTTTTATTTTTTTATTTTAAAATTTATTTTTCTAACTTTATTTTTTTATTTTTTATTTTTTATTTGTTATTTTTTTATTTGTTATTTTTTCATTTTTATTTATTTATTTTTTTTTTTTATTTAAAATTTTATTTTCTAACTTTATTATTTTTTTTTTTTTTGTAAGTTTTACTCTCTCGGACCAACCTTTGTTTTTAAATTTTTTTTTTTTTTTCTTAATTTTGTTTTTATTTTTTTAATTTTTTTTATTTTTTAATTTTTCTAACTTTGATTTTTCATTTAAAATATATCTAATAATCTTATTTATGCATTTAATTGTTTAATAAAAATTTTTTTTTCTTCTTTCTTTTAATTTTAATTTTTTTTTTAAATTTTTATTTGTTTTTATTTATTTTTGGTTTACGTGTTTTAATTTTTTTTATTTTTTATTATTTAATACTTCTTTGTATTTTTTTTTTTTGTTTATAACTTTTTTTTTGTATATAAGTTTTATTTTATTTAATTTTTTGGTTTAATTTTTTTTATTTTTTTTTTATTTGTATTTATTTTCAATGTAACTTTTTTATTTTTATTTTCATTTCCATCTTCTGATTGCGTTTAATGAACCATTTTCTAACTTTTCAACTATTTATAACAGTGCGACATACGTTTTGGTGTGTGCTGTTGTGTGTGGTGTGTGTGTGTGGTGTTGTGTGTGTGTGTGTGTGTGTGTATGTGTGTGTGTGTGTGTGCGTGTGTGATGATGTTTATTATTCTTAGTTGATAATGTTAGAGATATGGCTTGAAGAAAAAAATTTGACTAGGTTACGTTTTGAGATGTAATGTTAGCTTTACTTACTGTTGTTAAGTGAGGGAACTTGTGGTTTAATGGTTGTACTGCTTATTCATGTTTTTAAGGTTTGTTGCAGGATTTGTTCGCTGTAAAGCATTATTTTCTTAGCTTCAGATGATGCTTAAGTAATCTTTATAATGGATCAAATACCTACAATGTTTTAGTTAAGTATATCTCAACATGGATAACGCGTAATAAAAAAGGCACATGGTTCAACTGAAAACGTTCGTTAAATGTTACTATTTTAATGTAAAAATATCAGTGATATGTTAGAAAAGGTGTGAATAGGTTTACGTCTTTTGTATGCCTATGTTAGTTACTTTTCACTGGCTGTTTAATGTTGTGGACCTTGTAGGTTAACGTTTTACAGTTTATTCGTGCTTAAGGAGTGTTAGGTTTGTCTTTGCACATTATTTTCTTAAATCTGTTCATGTTCTTTGAAATTTCAGAAACTTGAAACTTTGTTACGTTAGCAAATATATTCGTTTGATCAGTGAATAAAGAATTTGTTTTTTATGTTATTTTATCCAAAATGATACTCGAAATGTGGCCTTTGACCCAATAGATCAATAGATCAATAGATCAGCAACTTGACTGGAGGGTGGTTGGATGGTGGATGGATGGTGGTTTGATTTTAGTGATTTACCGCTTTAGGATATGTATAACTGCACAATTTCGCCAAAAAGAAGACTTGAATCAATAGATTCAATAGATCACAGATGGTTAGGAGGAGAGGTTGGATAGTGGGCTCTTGATTTAAAGTGATTACTGCTTAAGGGTAAATGTAAACCGTTACAATTGGGTTAGTAAAAATTGACTTAATCAATAGTTCAATAAGAACACAGATGGTCAGGAGGGTGGTTTCACACGTGTCTTTGTTTCACGAGTGTATAATTAATATTCTGTTTTAGGGTAATGTGAAACATAGTGTGGAAAAAAGTGCGAGGAGAATCATAGATAGATCAATGAGAATCAATTAGAATCAGCAATGGACAGGAGGGTGAGTGGATGGTGGTTTTGATTTACTGATTTACTGCTTTAGGGTATGTAAAACATTGGACAATTTTATTAAAAATTTGAACCTTAATCAATAGATCAATAAATCAATAGATCAATAGATCAATAGTCAATAGATCAATATAGACCACAACTGGACAGGAGGGTGAGTGGATGGTGGTTTGGATTAGTGATTTACTGCTTTAGGGGTATGTAAAAACGTAAATTTCATTTTACGTTTTAACATGAAAAGTAATAAAATAATTTAAACAAAACAAAAAGTTTTTAAAGAAATAAAAAAAAATAATAAAAATAGAAAAAAAAATTAAAATTAAAATAAAGTTGAAAATTAAAAAAAATTAAAAATTTAATTAAAATAAAAAAATTAAACAAAGTATAAATGTAAAATAAAAAACCTTTCAAAAAATAAAAAAAAAGTTAGAAAGTAAATTTAAAAAAAAAAAAAAAAAAAAAAAATGAAATGAAAAAATAAAAAACAATAAAATTGTAGAAAAATAAATTTAAACATTACAGATATAAAAATTAAAATTAAAATAATAAAATTAAAAAACAAAAAGTATAAATTTAAAATAAAAACTTATAAAAAAATAGTAAACAGTAAATGTATGTTCCAACTTAGGAAAAAAAATTATATTAGTTAACGTTATAAAAAGAAAATGAGATTTGAAATCCTCCATAGACTATTTCTTCACATTTTAGAAAAATAAAGTTATTTTGCAATATGCAATCTATTGACGACATGTACTGATAGACAAAAGCAGTTAATGTGTGCCCTAATGATACGGTAGAATTAAAATGGTGTTTAACTATGTCGGCAGCGCCAGTGGCTTTCAGCCGGTGACACTACACTCTGAATCTTTTCCTCGCCTTCCTTCCCTTCCTCCTTCTCCCTTCTTCGCTTCTTCCTCCCTTTCTTCTTCTTCCTTTCTTCTTCTTCTTCTTCTCTGTTTTGCATTCCATGCATTTTCCTTCTTCTTTTTTTTTTCAGGAGGGACCCCCTCCGTGGGGGGTCCTAGACACCCTAATCCGAATCCGTTTCCAACTCCGTCTCCGTCTCCGACTCCGACTCCTCTATCCTGTCTCCAAGTTTCAGTCTTCTACGATCATTTTTAATTTTTACGGGGGGCCGTGTCCCCCCTTACGGGGGGACGCAGAGGGACGTAATCTCGTCTCCGACGAGATTACGTCATCATATAACTCACATCCACAGAATTTAATTCCGTATACGTAAGCCTAACGGGTTTTTCAGGACGAATTTGAACCTGGCGCTAAGGGGCAACACCCCTTAGGGGTGAACCTACGGTCACCAAAACGCGCCTGTGATCAGATTGGAATACCCATGACCCTCGTCGCAACCTCGAGCGGCTTGGCTCCGCGTCTGTCCTGCGAAACCTTCTGATCGCGCCAGGTGCCGCCACTTACTACAGCGATTAATCGAATGTTATTGTAATTATTTTCTTTCGATTACATTTTCAGTGCTAAATGACAACCAGAGCACGTAGAAAGACGATTTAAAGATCGATTTAGGGGTAATCGATCACGATAAATCGATTGGAATCATCAAAAATGATCTATCGATCATTTAAAACCTTCTAGGAACCAAAAAGCCCCCTTTGAGGGGCTCCGCCCCCCTTTTGGGGCTAAAATCCTTGAGTTCAGGCTCAGAACCTCGGAAGTCGGTCTTCCAGACCTTAAATTCGGTCTCACCGACCTTAAAAACCCTAGGTTTGACGTATCAAACGCCAAAATCTGATGAAATGACGGAAATTTCCAAGTCAGCTGCCGACATGACTGGAATTTCCAAAACCTCCGAAAGTGGATTTCAAGTCTTTGCCTTCGACGTGCAGGGCTGCCAATGGGAAAAATCCCAAAATCCTTCGGAGTTGGGGATCTTGGCCTGGATTATGGTCAAAACGTTAAAAAAGTGGCTTCCGTTACTTTTCCGTGGCTTCCGTTACTTTTCCGTTTCAAAACGCTGAAAAAGTAGCAAAATTAGTAAAAAAATGGTAAAAATTAGTAAAAAAGTACCAAAAAAGCGCAAAAGTAACGGATTAGGTTGCTAGATTTAACGATAAATCTGGCTTCCGTTACTTTTTCGTCAGTTTCCCTCCCTATACTACTATCCGCACCTAAATTGACATCCGCATCCGCATCCGCATCCGCATCCTCTTTTGAAAAATGAGGATGTTGCGTCTATATTTGATTTTGATTAAATGCATATAAAATTAATAATTTTGGCATCCTTATCATGGGAGGTTTATGGGAATAATTGGTAATTTTGAATTTATGTTTTCTGTATTTCTATATTATTATTATATATATAATATATATATATATATTATATATAATATATATATATATATATAGTGTATAATGTCTAAATAATTATACTATATATATATATTATATTATATATATATATAATATATATAATAATATATAATATATATATATATATTATATATATATATATTATATATAATATATATATATATATTATATTATATATAATATATATATATATTATATATATATATATTATATATATATATAGAGCGGTAGAGCGAGGAGTGATGGCAAGGGAGCGGATTCGAATCCTAGTTCGGATCCTAGGTAGACAATTACCTGAAAAGTTCCCCTCCTTTGAATAGGGCTATGCCCGTGAGGTGTCGAACTTTTAAAAAAAATATTATATATATATATATATATATATAAATTATAATTATATATATATATATATTATATTATATAATATATATCTTTTATATAATATATATATATATATATATAAATAATATATATATAAACAATACGTTGCTGGGATACTCTTCGACGAGCAAAGCTGGCTTTCATAAACGAAAGTGCGCTAACCTTCTTGGTTCTCTTACTGACAAATCTTTCTGGCCTCTTGCCAAAAAACATCTCTAAACAACTTCTGTAATATCACCTTTCGCTCCCTCTTATTCCGATTTCTGATGGCGCTGTTGCTTACCTCCACTGAAAAGGCCAATCTCTTTCGGCCGCCTATTTTCTCTAACTCCAATCCTGGAGCGATTCTGGCATTCACCTCACTCCCCTCCTCCTCCTCCTCCTCCTCTCCTTCTCACTCTGCAGGTGTCCTATGCTCTTTGGCCTGAGACACCTTGATCGGGTGCATGGGGCTCCGAGATTCTTATGAGGTTTAGGAAAGACGGGGTGGCTCGGAAATGGCATTCCTCCCGAGTTTTGAGGGAATGTGCTTACTGCTGACCCCGCGCCTCGTTCAACTATATTCTCTATGTTCTCATACTAGCAACTTTCCCTTCAGTGTTTGGAAGCACGCCCTATGTCCCAACCTATTCCGAAAAAAGGAAGCCTGCTCTGATTTGCCTTCTACTATAGCCCTATAGCTGCTCCTCAACTTTTGTATTATTCTATCTAAGATTCTCTTTTTGAAACCCTTCTTACAACTCTCACTTCCTTAGAAGCCATCTGGAATCTCATTCTCTTCTTTTCGATCGAAAGTACGGCTTTCGGCGTTCAAGGTCTACCGGGCGATTACTTTCCCTATTTTATAAAACGTTTATGGTTTTCCGCTCTTTAGGAAGCTACTGGGGAAGACTTGCGTGGTGGCGTCTCTGGACAATCCAAAGCATTTGACGCGAGGTATTGGGGGGCACGCGGACAGCTGCTCTCTCAAAGTCCCCCATTCTTTTGGGTTTCCTGCTTCTTTTGCTTAAATTTTGTCTAGCTTTTCTTTCAAGTCGCTCATAATCGCTGTGGTTGATGGAGCGACTTCTCTTTTTCTGTGTCAATAGTGGTTGTTCCTCAGGGTTCGGGTCTTTTCTCTCCTATCTCCAACTTTATTCTTACTTTTTCATTAATGATCTCTTTCTCACCTGCACATCTAACCTATCCAACTCCATATGCCGATGACTGACCGCTATGTCGCTACTTCAACTATTTCAATTCTAGACATC
>JABUQX010045681.1:10000-24390 GCA_015478945.1 Trachelipus rathkii
CGAACTTAAAAAAAAAAAGTTTGTTTACAAATTATATTTCGCGTTACGTCACCAATCTCAAAAAATCCAAAAAATCCAAAAAATCAAAAAAATCAAAAATTGATTTTTTTCTCAAAAAATCCAAAAAATCACCAACCCTGTTCAAAACTCCGTTAACTCATAATTTGTCATTGGATGAGTCACAATGAGTACGGAGTAAAGCAACTTCCACAACTCATAGTTGGGTTTCTGAGAATCGATCGTATATCATCCGATGACAATGAACAATTGACGCATTTTAAACCATATTTTTAAATGTAGTGACGTCACAATGACGTCATATTAAAATGGATCGCTCATCCACTGCACGTGACTAAAAATCTATATGACTTCCGAGTGTACCGTTGTTTACAAATAGGAACGTTGACTCCGGAAATACTTTTGTAATGCAAAATGCATTATGATTGAATAAGCACTCCACCAATCAATGAAAATCTTAACGGTCATATATATTAATCTATTTTAATTCGAAAAATGTACAGGAACGAAATTACTATTTATTATTAGTTATTTATTAAGGGACTAGCCTAAATAGTCGACACGATATTAAAAAAAAAAATTCCATACAGCCCGCCGCAGGCGTTAGGATATGTTAGGTTAGGTTAAGTTAGGTGAGGTTAGGTTGAATTAAGTTTTTTTTGATTCGTTAGAGAAACTCCAAATAACCAGATTTTTTTTTTTTTTTTTTTTTTTTTTTTTTTTTTTTTTTTTTTTTTTTTTTTTATTTACCATTTGACCTTTCGATCATATTCCCTTTCTACCATTTGGTACTAGCTTCATTTATTTATTTACTTTTTCATAGACTTTAAATAAAGTAAAAATTAAAAAAAATTATGAAATGTATTTTTTACACTTATTGTTATATATATTCATTTTGAACTTCACACCATTTCTGTGTGACGATCTTCCTGTTCACTCTTCGCAACTCGAAGTCATAATGTACAGTAACAATGACGTAGAGTTTCAATTAAAAAGTAGAGAAAACGTTAGTGTTAAAGATATAAACCCTACATCAACTTTTTCAAATCAAAAATTTCTTCCTGAAGAGGATAAAATTTCATCAAAAGAGAGCATTAAAAATCTTCAAGATGCTCCGGTACCATTAATAATGTCCGTCTACGCCTGCGACAAAGCGGCAGTAGAAGTTCTGAGAACAATAACGGAACTAAAGCCAAAGAATATGACATTTTTACAATGGAATTTAATAAAAAAGTAAGCCTTTAGTATTAATACTATTTGTACTTAGTAGTATTAGTACTATGAATATTATACTAATAATAAATAACCTTAAAGTAATTAATGATTAAAATTAATTAATTGGGATAACGTTGTTGATTTTTATCATTACAAGATATGTCAATGAATGGGAAGCCATAATTGAAGATTCAACACAGGAAAAATTGATCCTACTACCCAACAATCACTTTCCAGAACTTGAAACTCCATATATATTTTTGCCAACGGAAATTCAAAGTATTTATAAGCTTTATCGTATGATAGGCAGAACTTACTTGGAACTGCCAAGGATAAGGAAAATATTGGAAGAACTACTATGGAAAGGTAGGTTCAAATTTGTAGATAAACCACATGAAATGATTATAAAAGTAAAATAAAACTAACATAGGTCAAAATTCTCACTAGAAAAGAAAAATGCATTAATAACTTTATATATATTATATATAATAATATATATATATATATATATGTATATATATATAATATATTATATATATAATATATATATATATATATATATATATATATATATATATATGATATATATATATATAACTTCATATATTACCAGACACTGTGAACAACTGGATAATGAGAAAACAAATTCAGAACGTATTCCTATCTATGAAGATTTGGAGTCTGCAACTTCAAACATGCTTAGACTCTCGCAGCTTTATTTAAATAACCTTAATGAATTGTATCCTAAAAATATTACCTCAGGTGTGTGTTTATATATATATATATATATATATATATATATAATATATATATATAAACCTTTTATATATAATATATATATAGTATATATATATATATATATATTATATATATATATATATATATATATATAAGATATATATATATATATATATATAGTATAAATATATATATATATATATATATTATATATATATATTATAATATATATATATATATATATATATCATATATATATATTATTATACTATATAATATATTATATATATACATATATATATATATATATATAGTATATATTATATATATTATATATATATATATAATATTATATATATATATATATATATATATATATATATATATATAATATATTATATATATTATAATATATATTAAATCATCATTCATATCATCATCATCATTCATCATCATCACTATCATCATCAATATCATCATCCTTTCCCCAATTTGGGGTGTGTACGGCTACGTACATGGAAAACAGAAAAAGTTGATAGAAGAACATGACCGCAAGTCGAAATGAAAAGCCTCCCTCCCCTTACCGTCCCGTTTATACCCTTAAGTGAAAACTCATCGCAGTCAGAAAAATCCAAACTAGGGTTTTCACGACATTGCGAGGACAGTCACTGTGAGAAGCTCGTCAATGTGGGGTTTATCCCCTGGGCCAGGTCAACAACCATACCTCCTCACAAAACCCCACAATTCATTCCTTTACCCAGCATTCCCAGCACACTCACCACTTTACATCCGCTTAACCAACCAACTATCATACTCCTTATTAACCAAAACCATCTCAAGATACTCTCGTTTATTCTCTCATTTATTTTTTCAAACCACACAACTCCCTATTGCGCTCATTTATTTTATAAATATTTTTCACACCTAACACGACCCTCAAGTATATCCGTCTGAACACATTGTAACATTGCAACCTTAGATCTATACCTCTTATTCCTGACCATAGTTTCACTACTATACATTAACACAGGTAGCAACATATCTTTATGCAAAACTCTAGTTCAATTAAGACTTAGTCCTTTTACACCTACCAAAGATTTAATTGCACCAGCCACCTTCCCACCATTCACACCCTCCTACTACACTCTTCACCATCTGTTCCCTTCAATATGCACATATTCACAAATATTTAAAGCATTCATTCATTGTATGCGTTGCTCACCATCTAACCTAACTTCACACCGCGGATTCCCCCCACTCACTACCATAACCTTACTCTTATCTACATTTACTTTCAAACCCCTCCTTTTACACACCCTGCTAAACTCCTCTAACAATTCTCTCAAACTCTCTTCAGATTCGCCACACAAAACCAATCATCCACATCATTTTAAGTAGGGCACTACCGACTCTCTTCCATTCTCCATCACTCTAAACTCCCCTGCCACCCTTACCTCTAATTCTTTCTTAATCCCATCCATATTAGAAATTGAATTAATCAATGAGACATAACACCATTCTGCCACTATTCCGCTATGTCATATTTAAAAAATCAAATCTCTCTCTCAACTCCATTATTCTCACACACCTTCACCATCGTCATAACATCTTTTTGATCTCATTCAGAAGCCTTACCACCAACACCTTATATTACTAACACCTGCCATCCAGAGCTTCGCTATTAATTCCTATCATGCACCTTTTTTCTCCATAATAATAAAAAGTAAATTTTATTATTTTTTTCCTCTCATATTCTCGGATCATTGGTTTTTCAATTGTAAAAATTTGGATCCACCTCTCTCTGCACTTCTGCATTCACCTTGTTTTCTTAACAAACAGGTTCTTCATTCACTATAAGTAGTATATTCAAATACCATATTATATTTCAACAAGCATTCAATAAATTAATTCCCCTGTAGTTCCTACAGTTCCCCCTTATCCCCCTTTACCCTTATATAAGGGTTAACTCATTAAAACCTTTTTTCTACATTCTCTTAGCATATTCTCCATCAAACGCTTTGTTTTAAACTTCCAAATCCATTAATCACCATCTCTCGCCTCCATTCTGATCATTTCACCAGTAATTTCGTCTATATCCTTGCAGATTTACCATTCTTCAACGATAGATAGATAGATAGATAGATAATAAAAAAAAAAAATGAAAAAATAAGAATAGATAATAGATGACTTTAATTCATTTATATCGTAAAACAAAAGAACATTTTTTAAAAGTAATAAAAAATAAAAATCCAAGAACTAAAAATAAACAATAATAATGATATGAATCATACTCAAAGAATCTTCATCCTACTCTGTACAAACCATATTCTCGCTATTAAGCATCAAGATCATTTTGAAAAATATTTGAAACGTTGTATTACTGCTCTCCTCCAATTCCTCGAAACCATATTCTCCATAAACGCTTTGTTTTACAACTTCCAAATCCATTCAATCATCATACTCGCCTCACATTCTTGAGTCAATTATCACCAGTATTTCGTCTATGCCTAGCAGAATTTACCATTCTATCAACGATAAGTAGATAGACTAGAATAGATAGATAGATAGATAGATAGATAGATAGAATCAAATAGATCGACTTAATTCTAAAGGATGGTAAAAAGTAACAAATTTAATATCCGGAATTATAAAATAAAAATCCAGAAACTAAAAATAACAATAATACATATGTAGCAGGAATCAATCTAATAGAATCTTCAATAACTACTTTGTATTAAACCAAAATTCTAGCTTTTAAAAGAGCATCAAAGCATTCATTTTTGAAAAATATAAGCTTACACGTTGTATTTTTGATTGAAATATTTTTTTCATATAAATTTCACCAGTCTACCTCTAATCAATAAGGATCGATTCTTTTCAATAAATTCACATGACTCCGCAGCCCTGCTAAAAACTGTGCATAATTTCATAATAAATTATGAATGAATAGATTATAAGAAAAGCAACATTTAAGACATATTAAGCCCCCCAAAAACCCCCATTATCCCCATTAATTGAGTACTAAATCTCGTTGAAATGTTAAGGGTCTTCATATCAAATCGCAATTGTGAAAGCCAAGTTTCAAATTGTTTTCATTCCAATGACTATGTTAGCTAAGTTAACCACATAAATATGCTTCCATAAAATGTGAGAAATAAAAAAAAAAAAGGAAGAAAAGAGGAATACATAGGTCTTAGCCAAATAACAAAAAATAACAATCTTACAGAGATTCCAGTGAATACCCCATTAGCCTAAGGCCTATTAGCTTTAAGCTATCTTAGCTAACACTAGTTGCTCTTATTTTAAATACCAGGAGTAGATATCAACCATTGATATAAAAACCCAAATATTTAGAATGCGTTGCATATCTTAATGAATCCACTGACAGCTTGAATTTCACAATATGATCTTTCTCATTTTAATTTTGCCGTTTTTTCTTATAATGAAATATAACACAACCAAACTATTTGTCATGGTTTATAATTAGGCATAAAAATCATAAAATATTTAAACATTTTCTAAGCTTTAATACTAGAGAGTTTGAACGAGCACTAATTGACTGAGAGACAAGACAAATACTCTAAAGTCCATCAGCATTACAATAAATAATATATGACATAGACGAAAAATCCAATAACTCTAAGTTCCATTATCTACTTCATATATAAACAAACGAAATATTCAACTTATCTTACAGTAATTCAAAATCTACAAACATCAATGTATAAACAAGAAAAGCAAAGGACAAAGACAGAGAAATAATAAAATTCCACCCCTGTCCTAATACACCGTTTTATAAATGCCAAAGCTATTGAGAAAAACTATTTTGATGTTATAACATTATCACAAATTCGCCATTTTCTCATAAATACATAATTTAAATCAATTCAAAAATACCGGAGGGAAATATTACATCTCATCTAAAGAATATATAATAAATGAACAAATAAGAAAACACTCAATGATTGAACACTTATCACAAACGCTTCATTTGGAAAAGTCCCAAAAAAGCGGCGAAATCTACATACATCCGATACCATCTCAATCAAGAAATACATTTAAGTCAGACTAAAAAAGATCCTTATCCTATATACAAAAAAGAAAACAAAAACATTATCACGGACCGTCAAAATGCAATTGAAAATATATTTTACTACACTAAAGCAAAACGATGTATAGCCATATACTGTCAAGAAAAAAGATAACAACAATCCTAATCCAAATAATTCAACAAAAAACCCATAATAATAATCCATCAATCTGAAGGACACAGTATTGAACATTCATTAATTAGGATCTGTAATTCTACAAATACTGAACAGTCATCGTCCAATTTGATCTTCTTAAATTAGGACAACAGTAAATAACTACACACTTCAGCATATTGTTGGAAAGAAAATAATTTTATGCATAATGCCAACACACCAATTAACTAGAATCTTACTGCGTAACCTTAACCTCTATTCGGACGGCTTACATGTACCAAAAATTTAAACTGAACCACCCTGTCTCATTGTACCAACAAAAAAAAAAAAAAAAACAAAAAAACAAACAAAAAATACAAAAAAAAAATGAGAACGGTCCCAAATGCTAAAGGTTTTCAAATAATTTATGACATCGATGCCGCCAACTTAATCTCACGTAGCAACCTAAAACATATTCAATACACTTTACTGTCCATAGCCAGACAACTTTGAAATAAAACAAATTGTCATTAGCAAACTAGCAATATATATACATTTACAACATTCATTTCTCTGAAAATTTAATTTGAAAAACTCTTCACGTAATAAAAACATTCCATCAGAAATTCATTCATTCTTGTTGGTTTCGTGTTAATTTTTTTTTTCATCTTTTGATATTGATTTGTTCCAAAAATTTTTCATTTCTTTGTTTTTTAAACTTTTTAGTAAGTTTTTATTTTCTTATTTTCCTCTTCTTTATTTGCTACGCTTTTTAACTCGTATTAAATTTTGCTCTAGAATGTTTTTCAATATTGTTCAAGAATTCTATTGCGCTGTTACTTTTCTCTCCTGTTTAATTTTCCATGTAATAAATTTGTCTAACTGCATCCCGATGAACGTTTTTTTCAGTGAATCATTCCAACCTGGAAGGCATTTTTTAATGTTTTTTCTATTTTATCTGTAAGCCTTTTTCACTAGCCTCGTTGCCATGCTATTACAATATAGATTCAAAAACACATCTATCTGATTGGAGGTGTCGTTTCAGTTTACAGCCATGATTTATACAGTTGTATTACTTCGTTTTAGATTTTTCTTATAATATCACTAATTGATCTAAGTTATTTTTATACAACTTTTTAGTTTTCTAGGGTCGTAGCTTGTTCCAGTAAACAAATCTGACGTCAAGGTCTTCTTCATATCTTTCTTTTTCGATTTGAGCCCTTATTAAGAGAGTAAAAGACATTGGAAAGTGATCATACAAACAGCAATCATATAAGATTGTTACATCGTTAATATCTTCCTTCAAGTTATTAGAACAAACAACATGATCTAACCAAGATGTTGTGTTGTGAGCAGGTGACAGATATGTAAATGAATCCTTAGGCAAAATTCCATTCATCAAGACCAATTTAAAATTCTTAACAAAGTCATTTAAAATTTCACCATAGATTGAACCATCTAAGTTCGTATTTAAAATCACCTGCAATGATTAAAGAATCATGATCAAACTCTTCTTTATTTATTGCTCAATTCCATAATTTCATTTAGATAATCCAAAATTACAATCGTTTTCTCTCTTAAAACATGGCAGGTAAATGTTCAAGATCAATAACTTGTAACCTAAATCCATTAAAATTCCTAAAATCGTCATTATGATAAATTGGTTTTATAAATTTAGAGAGAAAGTTTCGCCAAATAATGCAAATTCCTCTTTTAGGTCTACCTTCGTGTATCTCACCAACATATTCTTTTTGAACAAAATATATATTATCACAATTTTCTGACAAATTATCAATTAAATATGTATCTCTTTCCATCAGCATAATTTCTTGTAACAATATTACATCGTGGTTATCCATAAGGCTCTTTATATTATTTAAATTATTTCTAAATGAGTTACAATTATAAGAACATATCCTCAAAAGAGTTAGTATGATTGTTTTCCAGTCCATTGTTATTACTTTGAAAAATTTTCTACAAATAATCCAACAGGCCAGAAATCATCCTTTAATAATTTATCCCTAAAAGAACTTTCCAAGGTTATTTTGAAAGACTTCGAATACGGATTCCTACTTCTAAGTTCAGTTATATTTATCATTTCAGTATTTAGGTTACTCTTAATAAATTCTTTAATATGAACTTCTTCTACACTCAAATCACATTTACCTACATAAAAATCAGTTAACGATTTAGCACAAATTAATTTATCACTTGGATCAGGAGTATTAGTTCCTCTAATAACGTACCCATTTCTTCGTTCGTGGCATTACTAATGTAAAACCATCGTTATTTTCAGGAAATATTTTTTCGCTATTCCTTGATTCCTCTACTTTCTCATTTAGAACTTTCTTGTTGTTCTGAAATTTCTCTCTTTTCTGACGCGAGCCTGATACCACTTCATACCAAAGTTTATTTTTCAAATTTTGAGAAGATTTATCACTGTCACCCTCAGTTTTATCTTCATTGATTTCACCTTGTTCCAATTGCAAGGCTGAAGGTGCTGAAGGAATCGCTTTTTCAAATTGGTCATTTTTAATTCCGTTGATTTCACCTTGTTCCATTTGTAAGGTCACTGAAGGAGTCACTCTCTGAAAGAGGTCATGTTTACCTCCATTGAAAACACCTTGTTCCATTTTTAAGACTGAAGGTCCTGAAGGAGTCAATCACTCAAATTGTTTTTTTTTAGGTGTGACTCTGTTAAGATGCTTTCTTCATTTAGTATATTAATGTCTTTTCTAATATCAAATAAATGTTCCTTAACGCTAACCAATTCAGTTGAAACATTTTTTCAGATGTTGCAATTTCTTAATTGGTTAACCTCATCTTTTAGCTTTATACTTTCATCATGTTTAGATTAAATAAGACTTTCTCTATTGATTTCAATTCCCACTAGAGGGTGGTTAAACGATCTAACACGCGATTCTGCTACAAATTTTAAGGGTACCCAAAGACCTCCAGCCTCACATGTTGTTCTATGCTCTGCTCGGACATAGAACTGTCATATCTCAACATCCGCATTCATACATTACGATGCGTCTAGATCATAGTTACTATCACTCTCTTACTCCATTCTTGGATGCTGCTTCTCATAGAAGCACTTAGGCATAACATTCATAGTTGTGTTAGGCTTTCTCTTGAATATAGCTTATTATGGCCCTGCTTAAAGTCGATACACATGTGATCCACAATAGTTATTTATGGTGTTCTAATATCGCTCTAATGCAGTGTAGCTAACCACAGAGATCGTTATTTTCCAGATCCATCATTCTTTAGATTCAATCAGACTATTTTTCTCACTTTTCAGTATGGATATTTTGTCCATTTTCAACGAGAAAATCGAATAAAAAAGAAATAAAATAGTCGTATTACTTGTAGTTTATATTTAAAATTTAAGATGAAACAAATGCACTCAAATCAAATAGAGAAAGTTGCTCACTAAGAAAACGTAAATTTAACTTTTTTTGAATCTTCGATTACCTTGAAACATTAATAAATATATATGAAATAAAGGAATTTCCTTTTTTGAAGCGTCAACATATTAAAGAATAAAATAAGGATTCCTCTAATCCACGCACCACATACTTCGCGCCTAACCGCTCAGAATATACACCTTAACACACAAGGGCGTGCGCCAACACAATAAAAAATATTATAAAGGATTCACTCTTATAGAGGAGTGCCTCTTTGATGAACAAATTTCCTACTTTATCATCTAATCCCTACTGTTGTTATGCTTTCTACACGACTCATTACTCAACATGACAGCCCCAATCATGATCAGATTTATAAGATCCAAACCGTAATCAACAACGAAAGTCTAGTCGATAGATAGACTAGATAGATGAACTATGATCGTATAGATAGATAGACTATCACTATGTTCTAGATAGATTTGAAAATAATTCTACTCTTCACTATCGACATTCGCTCACATTCAAGACGTTTACTAGAATATCTACTGTCTCTCTTACTGATAACAGGACATCTCCCCCTGTAGTAATCTGGATAATAAACAGACTAGTGTCATTATCTATTGCCTTTGAAGCTAGCATTCAATATACGAAAAACTTCAAACGTACAATTGAAGAGAGTTTACAGATGGATTTCTTGGCAGAGAAGTTCACTTCCGTAAAGGCAAAACTTTGTAACAAGTGCAAAAGGATCTGATTAGAAGATAGCCATTCTCTCTTCTCACTTAAAAAGTGCCCAAATCCACATCTTCAAATGGATTTCAACAAAACAACGCAGATCGTGGACCCATGATGTGAATTGCTGGCAATTATTTAACATATAATTAAGGAATTGTTAATATCAAGTAAGTAAGATTAATATATAGGTATGTATGGTTAGACATTATATTTAGATATACTAATTATATAGTATACGGTAGAATCTATTAATATATATAATTTATATATAGTATATATTAGGTATATATTAATATTATATATGTATATAAATATCTATAATGATTTTTAATTTATTTTTTACCTTAAATTATAAAACTATAGGCTTCTCCGTATATCTATATGATTATATATATTATACTATGCTCATTAAATATATAGTATATCTTATGCCATGTCACGTCTACCTACTACTCTCGAAGACATCGCGTGGTAAGGCCATCTTTTTATTACCTATTTATAATTGAGATTATATATTTATTTAATAATTATTACTATTAATTCATATGATCTTATTGTTCATTCGGTTATTATTTGAGATTTTGAACCTATTTATTCATTCGTCTCATTCTAGTTATGAATTATTAGTTGATTAGTTATTATGTATTATTGTTCTGATATATATATATATAATGGGTATATAAGTAAGTTCCATCTACGTATATCGTACCTATTTCTAAAATAAACGGTAAATTAAAATATATTACTGTATACTTGAATATTAAAAAATATACCTATCGGTAATAAAATATATAATAGTTATTTTTACCTTCTTGAGTATTAGCCGTAACGAAGTATCCTTATTTACTATATATATTTATATATTATAACTATATCAATTTCTCAAAGCATATCATTATTAAGGTAATACTACGGTTATATATATATATATATAATATAATATATTATTGATATTTGAATTAACTTATATTATAGTCAGCAGTGGGGAGATTCTGAAGGTGAAAATTTGATGAGGAATAAAGGATACATGTGAGAAGAAAAAAACCAAATATCGCTCCATAGTATTAATGAGTCTAGGTTGAATCCTTGTGTAAGTGAATCAATACAGATGTCTTATCCTAGCGAGAGTTACGTATTATATTATATATTATATATATTAAATAATAAATATTAATTATTATTGTTATTATTTAATTATTATTTATGTAATCAGTCAGTCTAGTTTCAAATGTAAGATAAGTATAATTAGATAGTAGTAAGTTAGTGTTAGTATGAGATAAGTAGTATTATGAGTTAATTTTAGTAGAGTGGTTATCTCGAAGTCTCACTTATACTCTGTTTACCTTGATTTGACTTACCGACTTATCAATAATGTTTTTCGCTCTCGAAGATATACTAATTCTGTGAGTCTCGGAAGTATTCTAGTTGCTGGCTTCTCTCTTCTCCTGCGTATTTGGTTATGGATTCTATTGTGATACAGAGGAAAGTAGTTTACATGCCGGTTAATTATTCAAATGTAGTTTTACCTTATTAAAAGTGTCCTGAATAATACTTACTGTACAAAAATTATGATATTGTTTTAATGTGATGCTTTATGAAGTAACGTTGAGCATTGGAAATAGTTATACTATAGATTATCTCGCAATTTGTTTATTAGTGGAAATACTCAGAAACAAAACGATAAAATAACTTGATTATAACTTAATGGGGCTTTTCGCTCACATCTACATTTGTCACAAAAATACATTACAGTCTCTAGTATATATAATACGTGATCATATATCTCTTATCTTTAGTATGGACACACTTGGTTATTTGTGAACATGTGATAACTGGTAGTAAGTAATTGATGCCTAATTTTTATTAATTTGGTAAAGATTTATATTACTAATTTACGTATTGTATTTAATGAGTTGTTGTTTCCTGCTAAAAGAACGATTCACTATATGTTATATTGTATGCTTGCAGCAAAGATTGATGTGACATTGTGGAAGTTTAAATAGTGCTGTTTGTTTTTCAAGATATAGGTCAGACATCCGCATTTTCAAACTCTACAGTATATAAGATTGCCTGTGAATTCTAATATTGTAATACAGTCATGTTCCAAGTGACAATATCGATATTTAATGATTGATTTTGACAATCTATTAATTATAGGGAAATTCTAGCATAGCGAAGAATGCTTTCATCTTGAAAGATGCTTAATGCTATGAGTGTTACTCTGTATCTTGATTCCATTGTGTTAGATTATTTAATTATATTGATAAAGTTCAATATGCATATTTTACAAATATTGCTTCACATGTGGAGTCCAAAGGTATTGTCCAAGAATATCTATGTTTTGCCTGTTAAATTGGTCACTCTTAAAAGCTCCCCTGCTGTTATATTACTCATGTGATGCCTCTCGGCATAAGCTTGTAGTGTTTGCTTCGCTCTATCTATGATCGGACCCGGCATTTCTTTTTTCGATTATAGCATCCTCTCAGATAATTGTGTGAAAAGTCAAGAATCTTGCTAGCTCAGTCTAATCGTTGGCCACTGTTTGATGCTATGTTGTAGCTTTGGATTAACATTAGTTTGCGTGTGCTGCTCTAAAAATTAAAAGTACTTATAATTAGGTATATAATACTACTTGTAACCAGTACACAGTCACTTATATATTATTTTATATATTATTATTATGTATTAGTATATATAACTCTATAATTTTAGGTACTGTATTATGATATATACACCTAAACGGTTATATATATGTATATATGATTTTAGTATATTATATAATATATTTATCTATGAAGTATATATTAATATTAGTTTATAATATATAAAATCTCTTATATATATATATATGAGTGGTTTAATACAGTAAAGACAAGTTTACATCGACATAACATAAGATACTTCGAAAAAAACACTAAAAACCGGGATATAAGAGATATATAATCAAAAGAAAACTATAACAATAATAAGATCAGTGCAGATATTATTATTAATTATGATTATGGTACAATATAAAGAATATAGTAATGAATTATATAATATTAATCATATATATATATATATATATGATATATATATAATCTTTTTTATAGTGATTCTCCTCGACCCAAGGATGTTCTTCATCGACCACTTCGGGAATTTAACAGTATGTTAGGCAAATTCAGCGTATGAATTAGTTATGCTCCCATGTATTGAAAAGATTTTTTGTTTTTTTAACTAAAGAGTGTACCCCAGGTTATAACTTCATAGGTGTATACCAAGCGAAAAGATGCATTAAGAGTCGGTGCTAGGTCTTCTCGGTTACGTGCGCTGGGGACAGACGGGCCCTTTGCGACTATTTCTGACCTACCACTCCTGCTGTGAGGAGATCTCCGGTACTCTCCCGGTGCTCTTTATGAGACTATTTTGGTGCAAAACTATTAAAAAGTAGTGGATGTCGCAGTAATGTTGGAGGTTACCTCCTGACCCCTCCCCTATTCAGGAAAGAACATTAATGTTGAATAATGATACCACCTCATTCATTTGATTCTCACGCGTTACGGCTCGTATGTTGTACTCCAATATAGTAAAAATAATTTATATCCATCAAATAATATCGACTGAAATAGATACCATTCACGTCATAATATGTTTTGTGTTTTACTTGACCAGTATCGCTCAATGAATATGTTGTAGAGCAAGATAATAAAAAAATTAAATAATAAATAAATAATTTTTTTTTCATTTTCCACTACAAATTATCAGTACGCTGGATTCCATAGGTAGTTATCAGTTTTCTGATGGTTAGTTGGTGACAGTATGCTTGGTGTGTGACTGATACTGATGATTATCATGCGGTAATAGCTTATCATGTCTCCAGTTGGGCATGGGTAATAAAATAATGTATTAATAATAATAATATAAAATATATTTAATAATCTTGTATATATATATAAATACAAGTGGATAGTCAAATTATCTCACTTTATAGTTTCTATATTATATAATAAAATTAAATAATATATAATAATGATATATAGTAGTAGGTATATTAAAAATATAGATTATAATATTATTGTAAAGCTAATGGATAGTATAAATAAAATAT
>JABUQX010045682.1:0-10000 GCA_015478945.1 Trachelipus rathkii
GTTGCTGGTTCTTTCGGATGGGTGTTAACCATTTCTTGGCTGTCGTGAAACGCTTTCGCGTTTCATTTTGCCGCTTCATACCTAACGTATGAATATCAGCCTACCTTCTGAAAATTCCCTGATCAAGGTAAACTAAGCTATGGATATTTGTCTCAGTATACCACTTTTCAGAGCATATGGCAGCAGGTAAGCCATTATCTAACGAAATCCTTAACAAGTGACAATCCTCAAGAGCTATCTTGGAACTATGAATTGTACTATCTTCATCAAAGTGTCATCGTCTCGAGTATAACATCATTCGAACTGCGAAAGTCAAATGACGCCAGGCAAAAGTCTAATGATGCCAAACCTAACATTATTCAGCAAAACTTAACCTAGGTTACGTTTCTAACACAGTAATATCTTACAAAAACTCTCATTTTCTTAACAATGTGTTATTTCTACATTGCTCGCGTATCCTTTAAGCATATAAGTACTTACGAATAAACAGTTTTATTCAACCAAGTCTAAAGCATTACATTACCTTCGAGAGAAAACCCAGGGGACTGCGCCCTTGAAAGGTGTGAATCTGCGAGGATCACGAAGGAGGTGTAAGCAGGCCCCTCGAAGGAGGTAAGGCCTCAGCCCTTCAGGCGGGCCGAAACCACCGCGCTGTTGCGAGATTCACACTGACGCAAATGGCTATTTATTCGCAGTGTATGTACTAAACAGTGAAATGGCACTGATTTGTGGTTTAACAGGCTATTGCGACCGTTGATATGTCCCGTTTGATTGCTGTACTGTTGACGTGTCGGGATCCCAGTATTGCTATGAGGTATCGGCTATTCTTATCTGTTATCACCCCACCGTCGGCATCATACGCTAAATGTATTGATTTACATTATTGTACATTATATTCTAGTCGCGGTTACTTGGATTTGTTGCAACTTTTGTAGTGCTAAAACTTTGTTTGGATTTAGGAGTTATTCTAGGAGGTTATTATATATAGGAGCTATTTATAAGTTATGTTTGTCAAAAATGATACTCGAAATGCTTGAATCAATAGCTCAATAGATCACAAGCGGGATGGGACAGGTAGGGGACTGCAGGGATGGTTGGTTTGATTTTACTGATTTACTGAATTGTGCTTTAAATCAAAGTAAACTATTACGTTTACTGTGATATTTTACTCAAGGAACTTATTTTTATGTCTCTTGGATAAAAAATTTGCTTATTTTTGTTATGTTTGGTTTGAAACTTTGTTTTTATCTGTTTGCGATTATGCTGGGGATTATATTAGACCTTGAGGTTATGATGAATTTTTGTTAAATGTTTCATTGCGAAGTTGATGTAAAACATTTACCACGTCAGCATTATATTCTTTGTCCAGTATGATGATTAAACAAGGTTATCTTTAAACTTTTTTTGTTAAGTACCAAGATGTGAAGGTAAAAGCAACACCATAAGTTAAAGATAAGGTTGAGAACGACTCACGCCGGTACGTTTTGGACGAAGTGTTATATTACTTTACTGTTGTTAAATTTTTTTGAAAGTTTGTTAATGTTAGTGGTTTGTTCGTACGTATGGTGTGTTGGTTTATCTGTTTGTACATTATATTCTTGGTTCAGGTTATGTTATGTTAACTATTAATGTGAAACTTTGTAGCATACTTTCGCTGCTCTCTATGATAATTAAACAAGGTTATGATAAATTCTTTACTAAATATGTACCTGTGTCATTGTAAAAATTAACGTTAATATATTTGGAATATATTTGGTAAAAACTATGAATAGGTTACGTTTGTATGCAATGTCAGTTACTTTACAGGTGTTAGTGTGGAACTTTGTTAATGTTAACAGTTTATTCGTAACTTAAGTTGTGTTAGATTCGTCATTTTTACATTATTTTCTTAGCTCTAGTGATGCTATTATCATGAAACAATGTTACGTTATATATTCATTGATCACTGTATCTTAAATACTTATCTTTATTACTATGTTATTGTTGTTGTTGTTGTTGTTGTTGTTATTTCATTTATTGTTGTTGAAGTTATTGTCGAACGAATATATACCCTTTTGAACTGATATATAGTTCATTCGTCGTACGTCGTCTTCTTGTTTACTTTCTTCTGATTGGGTGAAAGAAAGAATCTCTGTTATTTCAGGGATGTTTATACCTATTTCTTCAGTGGATAGTTCTAACTGTGTTGATACGATGACGCTCTCTGCATCTCTACGCTTGTTATTTGATATCTTCATGAAGAGAGTTTGTTCTTTAACCAAGTATATCAATTTATATTTGTTAAATAAACCGAATGGCATTTCTTTACATTGCTTATGTATTCCTGCCAGAGGGTCAAATAACAAGTATTGCATCTCCTTTATTATGCAAATGGTTATAGCATTAAATCATTTTCATGTTTAGAAGTTGATATTTTCTGAAAGGAGGCTCGGTCTAAAAAGAGATAAGTCTAAAAACTTTTTACTTTTTATTATTTACTCGTTAGGCATTATGATGGTTAGGTATGGTTATCACGGTCTGATGTAAATATTGCTGTGTCTAATGTAGATTAACGTTAATATGTTATAGAGATGTGCTTGGAAAAGTATGAATGGTTGCGTTTTGTATGTAAAGTTGAATTTACTTTACTAATGTTATGTGTGGAACTTATTTAATGTTAACAGTTTATTGGGGCGTAGATGTGTTAGATTTGTCGTTGCACATTATTTTCCTGGTTCATATAATGACATGTTAGCTTTATTAATGTGAGGCATTATGTTAGAGTATATTCGTTGATCAGTATAATTAACCAATATTTGAAAATTTTAGTTAAATGAAAGAAATTTAAGATTAACGTTAGTATGTTAGAGTTATGCTTGAAAAAATGTGAGATTAGGTTACGTTTGCATACCATGTTGGATTCTTTACTGTTTTTTAGTATGGAACTTTGTTAATATTGCCAGTTTATTTATATGTGTTAGTTGTATTAGGTTTGTCTTTGTACATGATTTTCTTAGGTTTGGGCTATACTATCTTAGCTTTATTGATGTCAAACTTTGTTACGTTAGCATACTTTCACTCAGTATGATAATTAACAATGTTGTGAGAAATTTTAGTTAAATGTTACTGTGTTGGTGTAGATTAACGTTAATATGTTAAGTTATGTAAAAAAATAAGGTGGGATGTTTATACCATATTAGTTCTTTGTAGTGTTAAGTGTTAGAACTTTGTTAATGTGCAGTTTATTCCTGCTTAAGATGTGCTAGGGTTGTCTTTGTGCGTATATTTTTAGTTTAGATGATGCTATGTTAACTTTATTAATGTATGAACTGTATACTAGTATGCTTTCGCTGAATCTCTGTATTAAATAACTAATATTGTAGAAATTTTAGTTCACATCTTTACTGTGTTAGTGTAAGATGAACGTTAATATTTTAGAGTTATGCTTGAAAAACTAGTTATATAGGTTACGTTTTGCATACCATATTCAGATTCACTGCTGGTGTTAAGTGTGGGGACTTTGTTAATATGTTGACTGCTTATTCATAACCTATAAGTATTATATCTTTGTCTTTGGGCAGCTATTTTCTTGATTAGTTGTTGATATGTTAGCTATTAATATGAGCTTTATTATATTCTTGCTTTCTGGTCTAGTAAATGTATTAGCAAGTTGACGTAAATGCACTAAATATTTACTATGTTGGTGTAGTTAACGTTAATATGTTAGAGTTATCACTTCGAAAAGTAGTTAGTTACGTTTTGTCACCATATTAGTTTAGCTATTGAGGTGTTGGTGTGGAACTTTGTTAATGTGAGCGTTTTACCTGCTTAAGGTGTGTTATGTTTGTCTTTGGGCATTATTTCTTAGTTTAGATATTTATATTATTTATTAATGTGAAAACTTTATTATGTTAACATACTTTCGATGGTCTGTATGATAATTAAGCAATGTTGTGATAAATTTTCTTTAATGTTACTATGTTAGTGAACCTTTATAGATTAACGTTAATATATGTTAGAGGTACAGAGCAAACAAGAATGTAGGTATTTATAGCATAATCTTCCTAATAGTCAAACAAGAATCATCAGTATTACGTAATATTTAGTAGGAGGAGTTTTGAACAATTTCTCGACTTACGGCTGATCACTCTAGTGAAGCAGAACCCGCATATTCATTACATGTTGTTTCTTATGCATTGTTAGTTACACTTTAAGTGTTTGTTAAGTATGTAAACTTTAGTAATATTGATCATTTATTCGATCATAAAGGTATGTCTTAGGTTTGTCATTGTGCGGTTTATATTCCTAGTTCAGGATATGATATGTTAACTTTATGTGAAAAACTTTGGTACGTCAACATATATTTGTTGGCGAGTATAGGTTATGATAATTTTGTTAAATATTACTATGTTGTTGTAAAAATGATAATATCTGTTATAGGAATCTATTTGAAAAAAAAGTGTGAATATGAATTTGGTTGTAAGCAACGATATTACCTGTTGCCAAGTATGGTATTTAGTTAGGTTTGATGTTATACATTATATTCTTATCAGGTGTGTTATATTGCTTTATTGATGCTTGAAAACTTTGTTTATTACTGTTTATTTTAGTTTATGTAAAAATGTAAATTTTTTACGTTATAAACATAAAAAATATAGAAAATTTTAGTAAAACAAGTTTTAAAGAAATAAAGTTAAAAATAAAGTTAAAAAAAAAAAAAAAAAAACTACAAAAAGTTTTGAAAATAAAATTAAAAATAGTTAAGTTTTTAAAACAAAATTTTCAAAGAAATAAAGTTCAAAAATAATAAAGTTTTAAAACAAAAAAAAAGATGTGAAGGCAACGTTCTATATGTTTTGCTAGTTACTTTACTGTTGTTAAATGTTGAACTTTGTTAATGTTGGTTGTTTATTCTGTGTTTAAGGTATGTTAGGGTTGATGTTATACATTATATTCTTTCATCAGGTTTATGTTATGTTGGCTTTATTGATTAGAAAACTTTGGTATATCAGCATATGTTCGAGGGTTAGTATAAAAAAGAACATATTTTTATGCTATGTTTATCTAAAATGAAAATATGACTGGGGTCAACAGATCAATAGATCAATACCCCAATAAATCAGGGTTTGGGACGGGTGAGAGGGAGGTAGGAGGTGGTTTGATTTGCTGATTCAGTGATTTACCGTTTTTAGGGTAATGTAAAAATCAACATGTTGACAATAAAAAAATCAAATTAAAAATTTTGGCAAAAATAAAAAAGTTTTACATTGTGTTAGAGTTAAAATTAAAAGTTTTTTAACAAAAACAAACAATATATCTTTTTAAAGAAATGTGTTTACAAATAGCTAAAGTTTTTTGAAACAAAATCTAAAGTAAGTTAAAAATAAATAAAGATTTTAAAGCAAAGAAAAAAAAAAAAGATGTGAAAGAACGGCAACGTTCTATATGTTTTGCTAGTTACTTCACTGTTGTTAAGTATTGAACTTTGCTAATGTTAGCTGTTTATTCGTGTTTTGGTATGAAGTTGACAGGTCTCTCTTGTTTCTAGTTTATGGCTTTCAGACTTTCTCATTACATTTTTAGATTGTTAAGCCAAAAACTTTGTTACGCTAGCATATATTCGTTGATCAGTATGATAGTTAACGGTGGTGCAAAATATTACAGTGTTAATACAAAAATAGTAATGATATGTTAGATATATTTAAAACAAATGAATAGATTACGTTTCGAGCATGTTAGTTACTTTACTGTTGTTAAGTGTATGGAACTTTTAACTAATGTTAGTGATTATTCGGGCATAAGTTATATCAATTTCGGTTGATGTTATGCATTATGTTACATCTTTGATTATGATATGTTAACTTTATTGATGTGAAGACTTTGTTACGTTAGCGTATTTTCGTTGGTCATTATGATAATTACACAAGATTGTGATAAATTTTTTTCTTCTCATGCGAATTTGTAACACATTTAAAAAAATAATAATATGATATGTTAGAGATATATATCTTTGGAAAAGATATGTGAATAAGTTACGTATTATATGCAAATGTTAGTTACTTTACTGTTGTTAAGTGATGAACTTTGTTAATGTTGACTGCTTATTCATTTTTAAAGATGTATTAGGATTGTGAGTGTACATTATATTCATGGTTCATATGATCCTATGTTTGCTTTTTTAATATGAAACTTTGTTATGTTAACATATATTCATTGATCAGTAGATCAATTAGACGGTTGTGATAATTTTGTTAAATGGTACTATGTTAATGTAAAAACATCAGTAATATGTTAGAAAAAAAGTGTGAGTTGGTTACGTTCTGCGCTCAATGTTAGTTACTTTACTGTCTTATTAAATTATAATATCTTAACATTTACTTCTTCTTTCTTTTTTTTGTGAATGTACTTTATATTCGTAGTTCAGGTGATGCTATGTTTAGCTTTATTGATGTTTGAAACTTTGTTGCATTAGCATATATTCATTGTTCTGTGATCAGTATGATGTTTAGACAAGGTTATGATAATATTATTTGTTCAATATTACTATGTTAATGTAGAAATATCATCAGTGATATGTTAGAAAAAAAAGTGTAAGTAGGGTTTCGTTCTGCACTCAATGTTAGTTACTTTATTGTTATTAAGTATGGATCTTTGTTGTTGCTAACAGTTTATATGAACAAGTAATTGAATAAGGTTGTCATTTTGATAAATATTGCTATGCTAATGAGTATAAATATCTAGGATTTGGGTAGGGATGGGAGGGTGTGGTTTGATTTACTGATTTACAGGTTTAGGGTATGTAAAACCCAAGGCTCTTAAGTTATAAATATAACATAAAATTTAAACTTTATTGTTTTAACATAAAATAAAAATAAATAAGGTTTTGTGTATCTTCTATACAGAACTCTGTGAATCACTATGATCATATGATGGGAGGACGTGTGGGTGGAGGGGGTGAGGAGGGAGGGCTCAAGGGCTCCAGGGCTCCCAGGCTCCAGGAGGCTCTAGAGGGGGTGTTTGAGATTTATAAAAACGTAAATTTTTTTAGGGTGTCAATTTTACTCGACCTTAAAATGTTTAATTTTGTTTTTAAAAAAATTAAAAATTGTGTGCAACAATTGTTAAATCCTGAGCAGGGCGCTTTAAGGTTTACTCTCTCTTTTTTGTTTTCTGCCTTCTACAAGTTACATCATAAGAAGACATTATTATGAGTTTCTGTTGTTAAACATGTCTTTAGTTTTGTGGGGCTGGTGAGGCCCCTTTGGAGATGTGAACAGATGTTAGCTTATATGCAAACTATGGGACACTAGATATGAAATTTATATCAGGTTTCATCTGTTCTGAGTCAATATTTCAAGTTTGAGGTGAGATTTTGTCTAATGTGCAGGTGTTGGTTATATACGACAAACCTTTGTTTATGTCATACCAAACACCACAGGTCTCATCGTTCTAATTAATATTTTCAGTTTTATAGGGGCCGGTCCCAGAATTTGGTCAAATCGGTCATTTACCCCGTATCATCTAAGATACAACCTAAAAGGCTGTATATCAAGTTTCGTTTCTATATCAATATTTCAGATTTTGGGGGTGAGTACCTCGTCTGGGACTACAGTCATTTGCAGGGTCATCAGATCCCATCCTCAGAAGGTTGTGCCGAAGGTTTTTCAATATTCTGTCAATATTTCTAGATTTGATGGGGCTGAATCTGGTGTTGAGCCAAATCAGTTGTTTTACGGATACATCTAGATACAACCTGAGCTGCATATCAAGTTTCGTTGTTCTATGTCCAATATTTCAGATTTTGGGGTAAGTACCCCGTCTGGGGCACCCAGAGTCATTACCAAAGTTATCTAGATCTACATCAGAGGTTTGTATACCGAGTTTCATCATTCTCTGTTTTTCAGATTTGGTGGGGCTGGTCCCCGAATTTAGTCAATTCGGTCATTTTACCCCATCTAAGATACAACCTTAAAAGGTTGTATATCAAGTTTCAGCTTACTACATCAATATTTAATGTTTGGTGAGATCCCTTCAAGGATCTGGGCACTATACGGTCTTATAACAATATTATTCGAACTCTGAAAATAACCCCCATAGAACTTCTCATTGTTGTTAGCATACGGCTGTTTATTGCCTACCCCATAGCAGGTATATATCGAACTCAAAAACTGGATGAAGAAACCACGGTGAAATAACCAGAAGTAATAATAATATGTAAAAATAATAATAATAATAATAATAATAATAATATCTTAAAACTTCAGAGGACGAAATTCAGCCGGGCGCTACGGTGCGGCACCGGTGCATACGATTGCGATGGGGTGTGCGGTGCCGGTGCGGTGCTGAAGGACACGCAGAAGGAACGCAGAAGGGTTTAAAACACCACTCAGAAGTGTTTCTGGAAGCATCTTCAGTAACAATAATAATAATAATAATGAACGTTGTGTATCTGCGCGCTGTCTCGCGCCCTGACATGTCGCCTGGCGAGATTACGTCATACTGCTCAAACCTAACTCTCGTTGAAACTAGTACAATCGCTCGTCCCGCAAGCGTAAACCAAATAGGCGTTTCTACCCTCAGTTTTTATAGGGGAGTTTGGTGCAAAAACTCGCATGATCGGTTCATCACCCAGCCGGCCTGCCCAAGTTTTAAGACGATACCTCAGTATCTTCTGTATCGAAAGGGTGGGTTCCCCAAGTGGTCTATTACTACTTGTATCTCCCCCTAATTATTCACCCTGAAAATTTCTATTCATGGATGAAGAAAGAAGTTATCATTTTCCTTTGAATTTTCAAATTAAAATCCCGTCATCCCTTCACACTATACTCCACCAAAAATATCACAAATTTTCAAAGAGCGCATATTAATTTGGCTAGATACATACTTTTTTTATTTAAATCAATATTTTGGGTATGAAGGAACTATATGCAAAATATTTTTGTTTTTAATTTACTCCCATATTCAGAGACAAACGGGTTGGTATATAATAAGTCAAATAAACCTAAAGTATCACAAATTAAAAATGGTAGTATTATGCAAAATGAAAACATTTCCATAAATTTCGGAAATTGTTCTTTAGGTTTGAGTTGTAGATATCAAACATTCCAACACTAATTTTTAACATAGACACATCAATGAATAATTTAAGTTTCAAGTCAAGTTTAAAGTTATTTAGACCAAGGGTTTTGGCTCGGTATGGCTATAGATATGGTATGTGTATGTGTGTTTGTTTGTTATGAAAATCATTTATTTTTTCTCTATTAGTACATATAACAATTTGGATTATTACATCGAAGTTTAAAAATTTAATACCAACAGAGATGAGGACATTCCTTTAGTATATACTTTCGGTGCTTGAAACATTCATTGTTCCTTTCTTTGTCCTTTATATATATATATATATTAAAGGTATAGAGATATATATATATATATATATATATATATATATATATATAGTATATATATATATATATATATATATATATATATATATATATATATATATATATATATATATATATATATTAGTATTGTCAAAGATATGAAAGTTTTGTCTTCAGAGATGCGGATGCGGATTCGGATATGGATGCCAGAATATAGGAATTTGTGAATGAGGATTTTTAAAACTTTTATATTGCATATACGCATACGGGTGCGGGTGCGGACGATAATCTTCAAAATAATGCGAATGTTCCGAATGTTTAGATGCAGATCCTCATGACTTTACTAGTATGTATATATTCACAAAAACAATTTGCAAAAAACTTTTGAATAATAAGATTTGTCTGAAGGTAAGAATGTATTTTTTGTTGTCCAAAGAATGTAATGTGTTGAACCAGGCCTTTTTGATGGTCGTATAGAGGATTGCAATTGGAAAGGAGGAGTTTGCAAACCCAGGAGAAAATTTTTATTCTAAGTTTTTGAAAATCTCAGAATATTTTCTATTTATTTACGTTTGAAAATTTTTCACAATTTTTTTTTAGTGCTGGAATCTTATCAGAAGGTCGTTCGGTAACACAAA
>JABUQX010045682.1:15000-32707 GCA_015478945.1 Trachelipus rathkii
TTGAAATATCGATAAAATTAAAATAATTTAAAATGTTTAATATTTATGTAAATATATAATACTTATTTATTGTAAACAAATAAACATTCACAAAATAGAATTCAAATTTTACTAATTGTGCAGTGTTCAAGATTCATTTCTGTTAATATTCTCTTTTTTTATTCTTTAATCTATGGTTGGACTATTTAGATTTCGTCGATAATTTATTTATGATAAATGATATCTTCATTATTTTATTATGTGAGCACATTCAACGTCGTAATATTCATTTTAATATATCGTAGCAGATAAAAAAAAATAGAAATGAAATAATTTTTTTTTAAGAATACATACAATTATAAACTAATTTCTTTATATTCTTTTGAAAAATACAATATAAATGAACGAAGTTTATACCTAATTTTTCGTCCATATCGTTTACTTGTATAGATATTATTATTATTATTTATAATTATTATTATTATTATTATTATTATTATTATTATTATTATTATTATTATTATTATTATTATTATTATTATTATTATTATTATTATTATTATTATTAAAAAAAAACTTCTTTTTATAACTTAGAATATTATCTTTTACAATAGAGAGTAATAAAAAAAAATTTGAAATTAAGGAAGAAAAATTGAAGATAAATATTATTCCTTGAATTCTTCTTCTTAAATGGGAGAAGAAGAAATGCCTGTCTCTCTCACTAAGGTAGTCTAAGAAAAGCCTATTTCCTCTCTAAGGTAGTCTAATGAAAGCCTATTTCCTCTCTAAGGTAGTCTAATGAAAGCCTATTTCCTCTCTAAGGTAGTCTAAGGAAAGTCTATTTCCTCTCTAAGGTAGTCTAAGGAAAGTATTTTCTCTCTAAGGTAGTCTAAGGAAAGTCTATTTTCTCTCTAAGATAGTCTAATGAAAGCCTAATTCCTCTCTAAGGTAGTCTAAGGAAAGTCTATTTTCTCTCTAAGATAGTCTAAGGAAAGCATATTTCCTCTCTAATGTAGTCTAAGGAAAGCCTATTTCTTCTTATCTAACATATAAATAAATTATTTTAGACCACTTCTCAAAAAATAAATAATTAAATAAATAAAAAAAATTCAAGAGCATAAAGATATTTTTTTTATTTATTTTTGCATATAACCAGAGAATAAACGGGAATGCCAAGAGAGTGATTTTCGTATTGAGCAAATGAAAGAAGAATATTTTGACGAGTTGATGACTTTGGTTAAAGAATCGTTTGCTACTCGAGAACCTTTGGTAAGAAAAAAAAAGTGCAGAAGAATTTTATATTAGATTTATGATAGGGTGCATACTAATATTTCTATCAATTTTAAAAGTAAAATCAGCGAAACTTACCTTTCTCTCTTTTAAATTAACCAATCAGCCAAAAATATTTCTTCTAAATTAACCAATGGTTCCTATTAAAATTCTTTAATTCATTATAGCCAGCAAAACTTTTCCTTCAAATTTCATTTCTGCTCGGATAGAAATAAAGTTTTAATGAAACTAGCTAAATAACTGATCAACAATCGATCCCTTACAAATGAAACACGCTATCATAAAATATGTTGTTTTTTTTTTCAAGCTCAGTAGTAGCGGAGCTATATTGCACGAGATGGTCAAAATGACGCAACGCGATTTTACCTGACCTTGACCTTTTTGACTTCACCTTTTTGACTGACCTTGACCTTTTTTTGACATTCACCTTTTTGACCTTGACCTTTTTTGGGCCCAAATTTTTACCTGCCCTTGACCTTTTTGGGCCTAGACCTTTTTTTGGCCTTGACCTTTTTTCGAAACCCAACCTTTGGTCTTCCATGGGACATTTTTTGCCCACGTATTTTTTGGGCAACCCTAATTTTGGCAACCTAATTTTTTCGGCAACCCTAATTTTTGCAACCGCTTCGTAAGAAGGGTTGCGTAAAGCAACCGTTGTACGTTCCACCGCTAGTTTTTTCGACCAAGTCCCTTTGGGTCTTCCATGGTCAATTTTTTTGCCCAGCCGGTAATTTTTGGTAACTCCTTTAGGGGCTTAGCCCTTTTTGATGTTTAACCTTTTTTATCGCTGACCTTTGCTCGCATAAGCTTGACAGATCCATGGGTAATTTTGACCCACCGCTAATTTATGAGACCCAATTTTTTGAGAACCCTATTTTTTGAGAACCTATTTTTTGAGAACCCTAATTTTTTTGACAAACCCTAATTTTTTTCGACCAAACCCTATTGGTCTTCCATGGGTCAATTTTTGCCGCCACGCTAATTTTGGCCACTCGTTGCTCCACCGTACCACATATTTTCGGTTCCTATCTTGAACGTAATGTATTAGTGATTGTCTATTAGTGTTCTATGATTATTCTATGAGTGTCGGGTGAGTGCCAGTGAGTGCCAATGAGTGCCAGTGAGTGCCAAGTGAGTTGCCAATGAGTGCGAGTGAGTCCAACATAGTTGCCAAGTGAGTGGCCACATAGTGCCACTGAGTGCACTTTTTTAAAGCCTTTTTTTCTAGCCTCCCCTGAGCCTAGAACAGCCCTAATATGGGTGTCTACCCCTAAGGTTATAAGGTATGAGGAATCGATTGGTGTATATTACAAGTTGCTAGGGTGCTTCCTTCTATGAGTTAGTCTTTTTCTAACACTTATTCACACATAGGTACTTATACACACATACACTATGACACTTATACACACTTCACTATGACACTTATACACCTATTCACTATGACCACTTACACTCTCCAAAGACACTTACACTAACCCATATAACTTACACTCACTCACCATAGACATACTTTTCACATAGACACTAACACTATGACACTTATAAGCGCTTATACACTCACCCATAGACACTTTACACTAGCCCATATGCACTTACACTTACACTCACACACTCGATATTTTGATGCCTCAACTTTGATGCCTCAGCTTGATGCCTCAGCATTGATGCTCAACCTTTGATGCTCAACTTTGGGAATGGATTGATGCGCAGCATTGATACATTTTTTTCCTATCCCTTTTCTAAACCCTTTTGTCTTCCTACATCATAGAACAGAGCTAATATTGATGTCCTTCCCTAGTTCATAAGCGTACCATCAGGGCGCCGCATGCGCCCTCCGGGCAAAGACAGACAACCCCGCACACGCAGGTGCGACCCGCCGCGTTCCCCCCCCCGCGCGTTCCGCCCGCCGCATGCGCCCGCAGGCGCAATATTTACGCGTTCCCGCCCGCGCGTGCGCCCGCAGGCGCAAATATTCCCGCGCGAATGAAAAATATATATACTATAAGTCCTTCATTTTTATTCATACTTAAACCTTTCAAAGAATTTCTTTTCAAATAATACTATGAGTCATTCATTTTATTTATTTCATACTTAAAACATTTTTATTAAAAACGATTTTCGCTGACCTAAAACTGTAAACTCATTACAGACTAATTATTTAACACAATATAATTTTTAACATTATTTTTTACTTTAATACTTTTTTACTTAATACTTTTTAATTTATAAATTTTTAAAATTGGTATGTAAGAAGAAAAAAATCCAGAGTGTCTGATATATAATCATTTTTATTTTACTACAATTGTACGAAATATTTATTAAAAACATAAACTTTACATACCTTAAAGCAGTTAAATCAGTAAATACAACTAGAGTGTTACCTAACAACAAAGGGATTAGTATGCTTTTGTTTTACTGTTTGTTACTGCTTTAACTCATGTTTTTCTGCTTTAAACTCATATGTTTTACTGCTTTAACTCACATTTTACTTAACATTACATACCTTAAAGCAGTAAATCAGTAAATCAATAGAGAGTGTTACCTAACCCTAAGGGATTAGTATGCTGTTTGTTTTTACTGCTTTACTGCTTTAACCTTCTGTTTTAACTGCTTTAACTCACTGCTTTACCTGCTTAAACTCACATACATTACATCCCATTTTTTTTAAATTTTTTTTTTTAAATTTTTTTTTTTTTCGTTTTTTTTTTTCTTAAGAGGTAAATCAGTAAATCAATAGAGGTGTTTACTAACAGCTAAGGGATTAAGTATCGCGTTTGTTTTAACTGTTTCTGCTTTAACTTTCTGCTTTACTGCTTTAAACTTCACTGCTTTACCTGCTTAACTCACAATACATTACATCCCACCTTAAAGGCAGTAATCATAAATCAATAGAGGTTGGTTACCTAACACCTAAGGGATTAGTATGCTTTTGTTTACTGTTTTAACTGCTTTAACTTTTCTGCTTTACTTGCTTTAACTTTCTGCTTTACTGCTTTAACTTTCCTGCTTTAACTGCTTTAACTTTCTGCTTTCTGTTTAACTTTCTGCTTTAACTTTCTGGCTTTACTGCTTTAACTCAATGTTTTACTGCTTTAACTCATAATATTTATTTAACATTAACATACTTAACAGTAAATCAGTAAATCATAGAGGTGTTTAACCTAACACCAAGGGGGGATTAAGTATGCTTTTGTTTTACTGCTTTTACTCACTTTAACTCATGTTTTACTGCTTTAACTCATGTTTTACTGCTTTAACTCATATGTTTTAACTGCTTTACTCATATGTTTGTACTGCTTTAAAACTCAAGTATATTTATTAACATTATGTTTTTTATTTTGTTTTAATACTTTTTATTTATTTTATTATTATTTTTATTTATTTTTATTATTATTTTTATTATTTTTATTATTTTTATTTTTATTTTTATTATTATACTTAGTGTTATTTACTTCATGCCTATTGTTATTATTATTTAGAACGCACATACACACACACACACACACACACACACACACACACACACACACACACACACACACATTCACTATGACACTTATACACACATTCACTATGACACTTACATTTACCCATAGACACTTACATTTACACTTATACACACGCACACACACACACACACACACACACACATTATTTAGTACACACATTCACTATGACACTTATACACACATCTACTCCCCACATTTACATTTACCCATAGACACTTCATTTACAACTTACACACACACAGCACCACTGCCACAGTCACACACGCATTTACTTACACTCACACACAGATTACTTAACACACGCAGATTTTACTTACACTTCACATCAGATTTACTTACACTCAACAGCAGATTTACTTCACTCACACAGATTTACTTACACTCACACACAGATTTACTTACACAGATTTACTTACACACACAGATTTACTTACACACACAGATTTACTTACACACTCACACACAGATTTACTTACACACACACACACACACACACACACGCACACTCACGTTACACATATAACGTATAATTTATTAAAACATTTTATGTTTTAATTAAACACGTACATTTATATTACTCATTCAAATATAACTAAAATTATTTCAAAGTTTCTTAAAACTTCTATAATAAATAATAATTATCTTTGAACAAAGAATTTATTATTAACTGTTAATACTTTTTTTGTTTATTAAATTTTTATTACTATCAAGTTTTTAAAATAACTTTTACAAAATTTTAGTGAAATTTTATTAAAAAACATATATTTTACGTACCTTAAAGCAATATATAAACCAGTAAGGTCAGCCCCTAGCACCCCTCTACACCAAGTTATGCCACGTTTTTGTTCTATTGACTTACTGCTTTACATCTTTTTGGCCATGTAATAAGTATAAAAAAGAACAAAATAAGTTCTTCTCTGCTACATAACATGTATTTTATTAAAATCTTTCTAAGTTCTTATTTAAAAATAACAATTATTCACTTCATTTATATTAATTCGCTCGGTGTTAACTAAAAATATTTTCAAAGTTTTTTAATAATTCGGATTTTGTTTATTATTATTATTATTATTAATCTATGTACATGACAATCCATCACGAGAAACACAACAACCCGCACCCCTTACAGATACGAAACTGACCTCTCTCCTGTAAAATGTGTTGAATAACTACTTTAGGTCCTAAATTTAGGATAATCCTTTTTTGTATCCCGGGGCGGTTTTAGGCCTAATTCCAGGTCAAAATAATTTTTCAAACTGACCTTTATCTGTAAAATGTGGTTGCAATAACTACGTTAGGCTCCTAATTTAGGCCTAAATTTAGGATAAGCTTTTTGTATCCCATGCTGAATTTAAGCCTAATCCCAGGTCAAAAGGTAATTCCAGGATAGACAAGAATCGAGATATCAAATGTTATAATTTATTTTATAATATATTTCAACTGAAACATGCTGGATCGGTAAGATCCTTTAGCAGGTAAGAAGGAAATGTTTATCTTTTCTGGTGAGTGGACGGAGTAATCTTTATCTCTATATGACATCATTGTGATTGGTCGAGAATTATTTTATCGCTTTTTTTGGTTTTAGGTATGTAAAAAAACATGTTTTTTCATAAATCTGAGCCTTAACCTGTGATTGGATTAAAATTATATTTGAGGATGCGTGTTTTAGACCCAAACTCATTTTAAAAATCATACTCGTTTTTTGGCTGTTAAGCGGTGCACAAGTTCTCTGATTTATAATAAAAGTGTTCTATTTTAACTAAGTGTATATCATGATTCACCTTAACCGGTTATACTTCAATACAAGACATTGTCCAGTGTGAAATCAAGATCCCCGGAAGTAGGGTTTCCATTCTTATATAAAGAAAAACCCGAATGGATTTGAATTTTTCAAGTGTGCTAACCAATCACCATGTTTATAATACCAAGCGTATCTTCATGAGTCCAGATGATTTACTTTTGGTATATGTAATCACACTGAAGAGTGGCTTACAGAATACTTTAAAACAAGCTCAGCTTTAAACTGGACCGAAACAGTTATTAGCCTATGCGAAGAAACCAGCGATAAGCAACTTACTCTAGCATTTTATAAACATCAAAACATAATCAATTTGGAAGTTAGATTATGGGAGAGAAATAATGAAACAGCAGTATTTGAACCTACATCAATTGGAATTTTACATTTCAGGCCTAACGCAGACTGAAATATATGTTAGAGGTACGTAAGCGAATGTTAATGCAACTGAAGAAGGACATATGTGTTATCTAATTTCGTAACCGTAATTCATTACATTTGTTATACCAGAATACTAACGCATTTAAGAAAACCCTGATCGATGATCCTACGCCCATCATCGATCGCAGTTCCTAGTTTCTATAGACGTACAGAATTCATTTTCTACTTAGAAAAATCGGCTAAGAAAGTATTTAATGCAGGTGACCCGAATGTAAATATACTACGATATCTGAGTGGGAACTTTTTTACGTATGTGTTAACTGAAGGTATTACCGAGATACGAAACTATATCATCGCTAATGATATAAATGATTGGCATATTTGCAAAGATTTAGAGAATTTTAATAATAAAATAATCATAAACATTAATGTGTAAAATACTGTGGAAGTGTTTATATATAATAATCATTCCTGTATTTATATTTAATGTGAACCTATAATTATATATATATATATATATATATATAATAATATATATATAATATATTATATATATTATATATATATTATATATTATGTATAGTAATAATATATATTATATATTATATATATATATATATAAATCATTGTAAATAATTTAACATTTCTTCTTGTTATATTTATTTTCGCTCTTATAATATATATAATATATATATATATATATATATATATATATATACTATATTATATATATATATATATATATATATATATATATATATATATAATATATATATATATATATTATATATATATAGTATATATATATTAATATATATATATATATATATATATTATATATTATATATATATATATATATATATATATAAATTATTGTAAGATAATGATTATTAAATTTCTAATTATGTAGTAAAGCTTTTATTATCCTTATTTTTACTTTCTTAAATAAATATTTACATGTATGTTAAGAGTTTAAAATAAACGAACCCCAGGTTCAGGATATGAAAAAACATGTTTTTACATACCTAAACCAAAAAGCGATAAAATAATTCTCGACGAATCACATACGAGGTATATAGAGATAAGATTTACTCCGTCCACTCACAAGAAAGGTAAACATTTCCTTTTTACTGCTTAAAGGATGTACCCGGATCCAGCTTGTTTCAGTTTGAAATATATTTATAAAATAATAATAACATTGATTCTCGATTCTTGTCTATACTGGAATTACCTTTTGACCTGGTATTAGGCTTAAATCAGCCTGGGATACAAAAAGGCTTATCCTAAATTTAGGCCTAAATTTAGACCTAACGTAGTTATTGCACCACATTTTACAGAAAAAGGTCAGTTTGAAATATATTTTGACCTGGAATTAGGCCTAAATCCACCCCGGGATAAAAAAGGATTTATCCTAATTTAGGCTTAAAAGTAGTTATTTCAACCATTTACAGACGAGAGGTCAGTTTCGTATCTGTAAGGAGTGCGGGTTGTTAGTGTTTTTCTCGTGATGGATTGTAAATATACTATAATAATAAAATAATAATAAACGAAAACTCGAATTATTTAAAAACTTTGAAAATATTTTTAGTTCACATCGAAAAAAAACGAATAATATAAATGTAAGGGAATAATTGTTATTTTTAAATAAGAACTTTAGAAAGATTTTAATAAAATACATGTTATGTTAGTCAGAGAAGAACTTATTTTGTTCTTTTTCTACTTTATTACATGGCTAAAGATGATGTAAAGCAGTAAAGTCAATAGAACAAAACGTGGCTATAGCTTGGTGTAGAGGGGTGCTAAAGGGCTGACCTTACTGATTTACTGATTTTATTGGCTTTAAGGTACGTAAAATTATATGTTTTTAATAAAATTTCATAAATTTTAGTAAAAGTTATTTTTAAATCTGATAGTTATAAAATTTATAAACAAAAAGTATTAAACAGTTAATAATAAATTCTTTGTTCAAGATAATGATTGATTTATATAGAAGTTTTAAGAAACTTTGAAATAATTCTAGTTATATTATATTTGAGTGAGTAATATAAATGTACATGTTTAATTAAAACATAAATGTTTTAATAAATTATACGTTATATGTGTTAAGTGAGTGTGCGCGCGTGTGTGTGTGTGGTGTGTGTTGTAAGTAAAGTGTGTGTGTGTGGTGTAAGTAAATCTGTGTGTGTGTAAGTAATATATATATGTGTGTATGTAAATCTGTGTGTGTGAGGTGTAAGTAAATCTGTGTTAGTGTAAGTAAATCTGTGTGGTGAGTGTAAGTAATCTGGTGTGAGGGTGTAAGTAAGATGTGGTGTGTAAAGTAAATCTGTGTGGTGAGTGTAAGTAAATCGGTGTGTGACTGTGTGTGTGTGGTGTGTGTTAAGTGTAAATGTAAGGTGTCTAATGGGTAAATGTAGTGTCATAGTGAATGTGTTGTATAAGTGTCATAGTGAATGTGTGTATAAGTTGTAAGTGTGTGTGTGTGTGTGTGGTGTGGTGGACCGCGTGTGTATAAATGTAAATGTAAGTGTCCTATGGGTAAATGTAGTGTCATAGTGAATGTGTTGGTATAAGTGTCATGTGATGTGTGTATAGTGTAAGGTGTGTGCGTTGTGTGTGTGTGTGTTGTGTGTGTGTGTGTGTGTGTATGTGCGTTCTAAATAATATAACAATAGGCCATGAAGTAAATAAACCTAAGTATGATAATAAACATAAAATAAAAATAATAAAAAATAATAATAAAAATAAATAAAAATTAATAATAAATAAATAGAAATTTTAAAACATAAATAAAAAAACATAATGTTAATAAATATAAATGAAGTTTAAAGCAGTAAATCATGTGAGTTAAAGCAGTAAACATATGATTAAAGCAGTTAAAACTGCCGTTAAAGCGTAAAAACATGAGTTACAGCAGTAAAGCAGTAAAACAAAAGCATACTTAACCCCTTGGTGTTAGGCCACACCTCTATTGATTTACTGATTTACTGTTTTATAAGGTATGTAATGTTAATCAAATATATGAGTTAAAGCCAGTAAAACAGTTGAGTTAAACGCAGTAAAGCCAGAAAGTTAAAGCCAGTAAAGCCAGAAAAGTTTTAAAACAGTAAAGCAGAAAGTTAAGCAGTAAAGCAGAAAGCTAAAGCAGTAAAGCAGAAAGTTAACAGCAGTAAAGCAGAAAAGTTAAAGCAGTAAAGCAGTAAAAAAAAAGCATACTAATCCCCCTAGGTGTTAGGTACACCTCTATTGATTTCTGATTTACTGCTTTAAGGTAATTTATGTATGTGAGTTAAAGCAGTAAAGCAGTGAGTTTAAAAGCAGTAAAACATATGAGTTAAAGCAGTAAAGCAGTAAAACAAAAGCATACTAATCCCCTAGGTGTTAGGTAACACCTCTAACTAATCCCCCCTTGGTGTTAGGTAACACCTCTATTGATTTGTTAATGTAATGTGAGTTTAAAGCAGTAAAGCGTGAGTTAAAGGCAGTAAAAGAAAGGTTTCAAGCTAGTAGAGGCGTAAAACAAAAGCATATCTACATGTTACCCTTAAGGTGTTAGGAACATCTCTATTGATTTAACTGATTTTTTACTGCTTTAAGGGTATGTAATGTTAATAAATATATGAGTTAAAGCAGTAAAACATATGAGTTAAAGCAGTAAAACTGAGTTAAAGCAAGTAAAACAGTAACATAAGCATACTAATCCCTTTGGTTTTAGCCAGGTAACACCTCTATTGATTTTCTGATTTACTTGCTTTTAAGGGATGTAAGTTTATGTTTTTTAATAAATATTTCGTAGCAGATTGTAGTAAAAATGAAAATGTTTATATATCAGACACTCGGAATTTTTTTCTTCTTACATACAATTTTTAAAAAGTTTTAATAAATTAAGAAATGTATTAATTAAAAAAGCTATTAAGTAAAAAAATAATGTTAATAAATATATGTGTTAAATTAATGTCTGTAATGAGTTACAGTTTTAGGTCCGCTGAAAAAATGTTTTTATAAAAATGTTTAAGTTATGAATAAAAATGAATGACTCATAGTATATTTGAAAAAGAAATTCTTTGAAATGTTTTAAGTATGAATAAAAATGAATGACTTTATTAGTATATAAGTATTTTTCATTCGCGGCGGGAAATTGCGCCTGCGGGCCGCACGCGGCGGGCGGGAACGCGGAAATATTGCGCCTGCGGGCGCATGCGGCGGGCGGGAACGCGGCGGGCGGGGACGCGGCGGGTCGCACCTGCGGGTGCGGGGTTGTCAGCCTTCGCGCGGAGGGCGCATGCGGGCGACCTGATGGTACCGCTTATGAACCTAGGGGAAGAACATCAATATTTAGCTGCTGTTTCTATGATGTGGGGAAGAAAAGGGTAGAAAAGGATAGAAAATGTATCAATGCTGCGGCATCAATCCATCAAAGTTGGAACCTTCAAAGTTGAGGCATAAATGCTGAGGCATCAATGCTGAGGCATCAAAGTTGAGGCATCAAAATATCGAGTGTGTGAGTGTAAGTGTAAGTGTATATGGGCTAGTGTAAGTGTCTATGGTGAGTGTAAGCGCTTATAAGTTCATAGTGTGTATGTAATGTAAGTGAAAGTGTCCTATGGTGAGTGTGAGTGTAAGTGTTTATGGGTTAGTGTAAGTGTCTATGGATGAGTGTAAGTGCTTATAAGTGTCATAGTGTGGGTAGGTGTAGGTGTAATGTGTGTATAAGTTCCATAGTGTATGTGTGTATAAGGGTAAGTCATAGTTTGTATAAGTGTTAGAAAAAGACTAACTCATAGTAGGAGGCATCCTAGCAAGCTTGTAATATACAACCAATCGATTCCTCATACCTTAATACCTAGGGGTAGACAACCATATTAGGGCTATTCTAGTCTCAGGGGGGCTAGAAAAGGCTTTGAAAAAAGTGGCACTCAGTTGGCACTATGTGGCACTCCATTGGCACTATGTGGCACAAAACTAAATGGGGGTTTGGCACTCACTCGGCACTCATTGGCACTAGCAACTTGGCACTACTATTGGCACTCATTGGCTTTCACTTGGCACTCACCTGGCACTCACCCTGCACTCATAGAATAATGCTAAGACACTAATTAGAACATGCACTAGATACATACGTTCAAGATAGGAACGAAATATGTGACGGTGGGGCACGAGTGGCCAAAATTAGGAGGGCCAAAATTGACCCTGGAAGACCAAAGGGTTGGTCGAACAAAATAGGGTTCTCAAAAATTAGGTTCTCAAAAAAATAGGGTTTTCAAAAATAGCGGTTCTACTCTAAAAAAATTGGTTTCCATAAATTAAAGGGTGGGGTCAAAATTGACCCATGGTATCTGTCACACTTTTGGAGAAAAGGTCAAGGATAAAAAGGTAAGACATCAAAAAGGGCTAAGCCCCTAAAGGGTTACCAAAATTACCGTGGGCAAAAATGACCCATGGAAGACCAAAGGTTGGTCGAAAAAATTAGGGGGGGATACGTACAACGGTTGCTTACGCAACCCTTCTTCGCAAGAGTTCTTCGAAAATTAAGGGGTTGCCGAAAAAGATTAGGGTTGCAAAAAATACCGTGGCCAAAAAAGTTGTCCCATGGAAGACCAAAGGGTTGGTCGAAAAAAGGTCAAGGCCAAAAAGGTCCAGGAAGGTAGGTCAAGGGCATGTAAAAATTTGGGCCCAAAAAAGGTCAAGTCAAAAAGGTGAAGGTTAAAAAAGGTCAAGGCCAAAAAGGTGAAGGTCAAAAAGGTCAAGGTCAGAGGTAAAAATCGCGTTGGTAGCATGTTTTGCAAGCCATCGGGTCGTGCATATATAGCTCCCCTACTACATGGAATGCTTCCATTATTGGGTTTGAGCGTCTCGAGAAGAAAAATAAGAAACTTACTCATTGTTAGTTCACAAAATGGACATTAGCTGATATTCTGATTCAAGAAAAAAATGACCTAGTGAACTTCACTAGTCAATTATTACAACTTCTCATCTAGAAAAACTAAAAAACTCATAAATTTGAAACAATGCTGACTTTCTGTGATTGTGTCCACTTATAACGTGAAGCAAATGTTTTTATTATGAAAGAAATTTTTGCTCTTAATTTTCAAAACAAAAGTTTCTACACTGTTTCAAATTATTATCTACATTACATCAAGATAAATCTTTGCTTTGCCAAAAATTTTCGAGCGTTGTCCTAACCTCTTATTTTGTTAAAATACCAACAATGATCAAGCTTTTATCTTTTAAATTCTAATGTTTATTAAGCACTTATTCTATTTAAACAATGTTGCATACGTACGCTTAATTAACTAGAGATTTCCGTTTTTAATTTATTAAGAATAATCGAAAATATTGAATCAATATATATTTTTTTCGTAGAGTTACCCCAATTTTCATTTAAGAAATAGTCTTACATCCTCTTCTTTCAAGATCTGTGGTCCTTCACCTGGGAAAAGAGAAGTGTTAGAGTATCTTAAAGTCGTCAGTCGAAAGAATGGATAAAATACGAACCATCTGTTTGTGCGGATCTACAAAATTCCAGAGAACAAAATTGTGGCCCGCCAATTTCACAAAAATTCTCACTAGGGACACCAAGAGACTTTCCAAGAAGAAGACATCTCTCATATACTAAAGGAGTGTGTATATATTATTATAGTATATTAATATATATATATATATATTATATATATTATATATATATATATATATATATAATATTATATTATATATATATATAATATATATATTATATAAATGTGTAGATATATAGTATATATATATTATATATATATATATATCAGGGGCGTATATATAGGGTAGGCCGGTTAGGTTAACTCCTACCCAATATTTTTTAGGTTTTAAAATAATTGAATTAAAATTGAAGTATAAAAAAATTATTTAAATTTTATATAAAAGTTAAAAAAAGAAGCTATTTTTCATCATAAATTAAAAGAAAAACAACCAAAATAATAATAGCTATAATAATAATTGAATTCATTTAGAAATTCTCGCTCCTACTCTGATCTTAGCAGTAAAATTATTTACCCCAGGCGGACGAATGACGTCATTTTCATCGTCAACTTATAAAGGAGCGGGCTAGTCTGTCCTACCTATAATAATCGATAAATAATCGATAATATATATGAAATCTTTCGTTCTCGATCTTCCCGTAAATATGTACGAAATGTGTGCTTGTGGCAGTTTGTTTGAAATCTTTGTATCGAATGTGTCTGATTGTCCTGATATTGAATATTAATTTTATATAACTTTATTTAAGTGGTATTTAGCATTATAATACAGTAAATACAATGAAATAATGCATTATGGAGTAAGTGTAGATTTTATAATTAAAGAAAACCGCTTTAAAAAAAGCTTATCTATAAAACGACAGCTCTATTTTTAAAAAAAATGATAGGCTAAGAAATTACTTACTCAATTGGAATGTGATTTTAAATTAAGTATTTGGTAAATAAAATGTAAACAAGCCTTTTCATACAAATCAATAGGTACGTATTATAATTATTAAATATGTTTCGATGTTTTCGTTAGCTATATATATTAATATATATATAATATATATATATATATATATAATATATATATATATATATATATATATATATATATATATATATATATATTATATTATATAATATATTAATATATAATTATTATAATATATATTATTAACTCTGCTACCAAGTGTATTCTTCGCGGTACGCCAGCTGATTATATAGTATATATATATATATATAATATATATATATATATATATTATATATATATATTATATATATTATATATATATATATATATATATTATATATATATATTATTATATAATATATATATATTATTGAGTGGGTTTTTCGCCGCGTCAATTTTAACCCAGTATATTTTAAAATGTTGAGAAAATATTTTGGGTATACTTTTAAAAATATATTTACAATATGAAATAATAATAATTATTTAAATTTAAATTTCCTTTTTAAATATCCTTTTTTTTTTTTAACTTGTGAACGTGAGAAAATATTAATTATTTTTTTGCCTTTTTATAATTAATAAAAGAAGAAAATATTCGAAAATTCGAAAATTTTAGAAAGACCAACGATGGGTTGAAGAAAAATTGTTATTATTATTATTATTATTATTATTATTATTATTATTATTCATTATTAATTATTATTATTATTATTATTATTATTATTATTATTATTATTATTATTGTTATTATTATTTATTATTATTATTATTATTATTATTTATTATTATTATTATTATTATTATTATGGTTTTATATTTATTTATTTATCTATTATTCATTACTATTATTATTATTATTAATTATTATTATTTATTATTATTATTATTAATTTTAATTATTATTAATATTTACAGAAATATCGTCGTAAAATGGCTTGACTTCTTAGAAAGTTTACTTTTCCTCTTCTACGTTTTATTTAAAATAGTTTTTTCATAATGGTCCCTTACCGGAAAAAGAAATAAATTAAATCTAATATTTTTTATCTTACAAAAATTAAAGTTTCTCGAAACGGTCATGAAAGTCCGTAAGTGAGACTACTTCATGTAGTTTTTAAATCCGAGATTCCTTCTTTCAGTGAAGGGTGACCTATCACTTTCTAAGTTGTTTAAGAGATTTACAGATACAATTCCATTAGAATCTTCAAAAGGATATGCCGATTAGCATGACTGATTTTCACCAAAGTCACAAAACTACTTTGAACTTTGAAGTATTTTAGCTTTTCTGCATTTTAAGATTAATCTTAAGTTAAAAAGGCTCTAATATTTAAAAGAAAAGAAATTAAAATTCTTATCTGTAGTTTCTTCCTAAATTTTCATTGTATTGGCTAAATTTAATTTCATACTACAAATTAGTTTAAATGTCAATAATTCCAATTCGCAATTTAGTTTGTCAGTATAAATTCTTCTCATGATATAGAATACTTACTCTTAAAACTCTTTTTGCATTACAGGTGCAAACAATTTTGAAAATTCTGACTATCATTGAAAACTCCTTCAACATATTTAAAGAAGATGAAACAGCTGAAAAGGTCTTGGAAATCGCAGTTCTGACAGTTGATAAAGATTTTTCAGGAAATAAATTAGCTTACAGAATGAATGAGGTAGGACCGATATAAAAATTATGTTAAATGCAATTTCAGCACGTTTTACAGTAATTATAATTATTTCTAAAATTTCTTGAACATTGTTTACTGTCAACATACTGGAATATCAATGTTAATGGGTAATAAAACCGAGTTGAGAGTTGATACCCCGCTCTCCCTCATTTATATCTGATTTAATGCTTATCAATATTTCATTTTTGTTTTTTTGTTTTTCATTCACGAAAACTGTAGTTTGACTTTGAAATGAGATAAATCAATGTTATGCATCACTGAGAACTTTGAAATTTGATTTACCAGAGTAATAAAATATATGTAGTTCTTGAAACTAATGTGAATGCTATCGAACAAATATTATTATCTTAATTTCAATGTGTTAACTTTCTGCAAATTAATTTCTACAGTTTTGTCTTAAAACATCGTCTACGTTTAACGCTCTAAGTACTTTAATAACATAAATTTCTAAGAATGGTAAAATTTGAATAAGTTTTAAAAAATGTTAAGAGATCGCCAAAAGTAGGAAATGTGCTGGAAGTTGTGAGGGTGATTAAAACTAGTTCCCCTTTTGAATATATGTAATGGGTATGTTGAAACTATCATTATAATAATTCCTGTCAGTTACAAATACACTTGGACAATAATAACAATGAAAATAATAATATATTAAAATTTGAATTCATAAAGTAGTTTCCCTATTTTTTTGACTCATTCTTCACCTTATTCTTCATTTTCATGACCCATATTACCTCCTCTAACCACCATCGTCAGTTAAAGACTTTAATAGTCAGAAAATTTTCTCACAGGTTTTCGAATCTCTCTCTCTCTCTCTCTCTCTCTCTCTCTCTCTCTTCTCTCTCTCTCTCTCTCTCTCTCTCCTCTCTCTCTCTCTCTCTCTCTCTCTCTCTCTCTCTCTCTCTCTCTCTCTCTCTCATTTCTATATCATGGAGACAATATCTGTCAATCATAAAATCTACTGAAACTTGAATGTAGAGTCCTGAAAATTTGACAAAGTATTTTAAAGTTTATACTCTCTTACTTAATTAACAAATTTTCAGAAACAACTAAACTATATCAATAGCCTTGGTTTGTGATGTTTCACTTTAAATTTACATAACCGAAAGTGTTTTAAACTCTTTTAGGACCCATTATATTCACTTCAGTAATATGGAGGAAAAACTGCACAACATTCAAAGAATATTTGACTTTATAAACAAATTAACAAAGTTTTCTACTAGAGTTCGACCAATTTTAAAGCCTTCTTCTTCTTCTTCTTCTTCTTCTTCTTCTTCTTCTTCTTCTTCTTCTTCTTCTTCTTCTTCTTCTTCTTCTTCTTCGTGGATTTGCTCAAGAATTCCAAACACGGGTTTAGAAGAAATAGATCATGCTTAACTAATTTATTAGAATTTTTTAATGTGGTTGTTAACGTAGATAATTACAAATCTTTTGATGTCATTTATTTAGATTTCAAAAGACATTCGATACCGTCCCTCATCAAAGATTATTGGAAAAGCTAAGAGATCACGGTATTCAAGGAAGGCTTTTAATGGATTAAAAATTGGTTATTGGACCGACGCCAACGAGTTGTTGTCAATGGTGGGTGCTCAGAATGGGCTGATGTTATTAT
>JABUQX010045683.1:0-2500 GCA_015478945.1 Trachelipus rathkii
GGTTGGGGAAGATGGTTGTGATTTATTATTTTGTTGTTGTGGGGTGGAGAATGAAAAATTCATGGTTGAATTTTTTACTAGCTTTTCGTGCATTCAATATGTGTCAATTATAGGGCATAAAGAGTATCATCCTGGAAATGATGTTAATATTGTTTTATCTGGTAAATATTGTTTTTTGTCACAATGATTGGGTGATGGTCACAATAAGGGGTTTTATGTTTAGATTGGAGTGAAGATTGAGTTGAGGTAGATTTAAAATGGTATTTAGCGGGCATATACTCTCGTTCATAATTCTTCCGTTAATCTTTGTGGCCGGGGTAGTATTATGTAGTTTAGTATATATAGTATATATTATTATTATATATATATAATTTTTAATTATATATATATAATATTATATATATATATATATAATAATATATATATATTATATATATATATATATTTTATATTTATATATATATATAATATATCATTAGTAAGGCAGGAGTAATGTGTAGAGTGAAAAAAGTGAACAGAATGGTAGAATATGCAGGTATAATGAAATGCTGGTGAATGATCAAGAACGGAGGCGAAATGGTGATTGATTGGATTTGGAAGTTGTTCTTATAAAGCGTTTATAGAGGGTATAGGTTTCAAGGGATTGGAGGAGAGCGGTATATGTACCCTTATATAAGGTAAGGGAGAAAAGGGGAACTGTAGAAATTATAGGGGAATAAGTTTTACTGAGTGTTGTAGGGAAGGTAATGCTGGTATTTTGGTAGAAAGAGTGCGGTCGAGTGACTGAAGGACTGATTGGTCGAAGAAAAGGTGCGTTTAGGAAGTGGTAGAGGAAGTGTGGATCAAATCTTTACATGAAACAAATGATTGAGAAATGAGGGAGAAGAAGAATAAATTGTATTTAGGTTTATGGATTTGCAACAGGCGTATGATAGAGTTTATAGGGAAGCGTTATGGCAAGTGTTAGTGATATATGGTGTCGGTGGTAGGCTTCTGAATGGAGATCAAAAAGTATTTATGAACCGATGTGGAAGCGTGTGTAGAATAAATGGTGTCAATGGTGATGGGTTTAGGATTAATAGCGGAGTTAGACAGGGTTGTGTTATGTCTCCCCTTGGTTATTCCAAAATCTTGTATATGGATGGGGGTTATGAAAGATTCGAGGTGGGCGTTGCAAGGAATGTGTTTGAATGTGGAGGAAATGGAGATGATGGAGGGTGCCCCACCTATTATATGCGGATGATTGTTCTGTGTGGCGAATCTTAGAGAGTTTGAGAGGATTGGTAGAGAGAATTGGCAGGGTGTGTAAAAAGGAGGGGGTATCTTGAAAGTAAACGTAGATAAGAGTTAAGGTTATGGTTGTGGTGAGACACTCCTCAATGTGAGTTATGTTAGATGGGGAGCAGCTAGAACAAGTGTCTGAGTTTAAATATTTAGGGTATACATGTTGGATGATGAAAAGGAATCGGATGATGCAGAGTGTAGTAGGAAAGTTGTGAATGGTCGAGGAAGGTGGGCTGGTGCAATTAAATCGTTGTGAATGCAAAGGGACTAAGTCTGTTTGAGTGTGCTAGGGTCTTACATGAGGGTGTATTGTTACCTGTGTTAATTGATGGATAGTGAAGACTATGGTTCTGGAATAAGAAGTATAGATCTAAAGTTCAATGTGTTAAGATGGACAATCTTAAAGGGTGTGCTGTTAGTGTGAGAAGAATTGATAAAGAGAGGAATGAACGTATTAGAGAGTGGTGTGGGTGTGAAGAAAGGGTAAATGAGAGAATACATGAGAAAGTACTCTGAGATGGTTTGGTCATGTGGAAAGGATGATGATATGTCGGTTGGTTAAGCGGATGTATAGTGGTATGTGTGTGTTGGAACCGACCGGCTGGGAGACCGATAAAAAAAGTGGCTTGAGTCGGTGAACGAATGTCTGAAGGAGAGAAATGTGAGTTTTGGCAGAGGGCGAGGATAAAGGTGCATGATAGGAGAGAAGGCGGGTTTTGCTTGGGGGCATGGTGTGGTCCACTGGAGCGCGCCAGGGGATGAACCCTTTACATTGACGCTTTACATAGTGAAAGGGCCCCGGTCGCGGTCCATGGATGCCTCTAGGGTGGATTTTCTGTTCGGCGATATATATATATTAATGGTACAGAGGGGGCGGTAAGGCTGGCTTTTTCCTTTCGACGTATGTCATGGTTGCTCCCTTACCCTCCCTAAAATGCCCCCCTTTCCCCCTTTTTCCCCCCCGCGCGCTTGTACAGCAACCTTACCCCAAATCTGGGGCAAAAAGAGGAAGGTGAAGAAGAAAGAGAAATATATATATAGTATATATTATATATATATATATATTTAATATATATATATATATAATATATATATATATTATATTATATATATATATATATATTTTATATATATATTAATATATATACTATATATGGACTATTTATAAGATGTTGACTCCGTTAATATTAGGTTAGGTTAATTAAGGTTAAGTTTT
>JABUQX010045683.1:10000-12866 GCA_015478945.1 Trachelipus rathkii
ACCGAAATGTCGAAGGGCATGGAAACAAGAATCAGAGGGAAAAAGAAGAAGAGGAAGAGGAAGAGGAAGAGGAAGAGGAAGAGGAAGAGGAAGAGGAAGATCAGCATAGGAGAGCTCCATACTCATGATCAGAGATATAAGATTAGATGTTATGAGATTTTTCCAAATCTTCTTCTTAAAGGATAGATTCGAAAACTTTAGAAAGAATAGAGATTAAAATACTATGCCGATAGTTCGAGAGTTGAGAAGGGTTCCTCTTTTAAGGGGCAAGAAGGATGAAGGAACGTTTCCAACAGGAAATTCGAAGTTGAAAGACGGGGGCGAAAAGGCTTACCAAGGCAGGATGAAAACTCGGAAGCAAGATTTGAAAACTAAAGGAGAAATACCATCAGGACCGTAAGCCTTCATATTGTTAAGCTCACAGAAAGCAATAAATGAGCTGGATGGGGTGGGAAAAGGAATAAAAACTTCCTAACTGTTTAAGGTGGAAGTAGAGCCAAAGATTTGAGCGAGAGTTAGGCATTATCAGAAGGGAAAACGTCAGTTAAAATGTGTAGAGAAACTAATGAAGGCAACGAGGGAGAAGCATAATTGGGGTTGACAATTTTTTCAAAAATGTCAGGGACAAAATATATATATATATATATATATATATATATATATATATATATATATATATATATATATATATATATATATATATATATATATATATATATATATATATATATATACAAAGCTAGTGCATAAAAAATTAAATAAAGTATGCAATAAAGAAATTCGATATCTTTTTTATTTTATTTTTACATAATAGAATATTATTTTATGTGCTTATATTATTTTTTATTATTTAGAGCTAATTTCTTTACTAATAAGCTTTGAAGATGGTTTTCTTCTCTATAATTGTATTATATAAACAGGTATAACTGTTAAAAAAATTAACTTCCATTCATGAGAATCAAAATCTGAGATTCAGAACAAATTAGTTTAGACAAACGACAAGCTTTCATAATCATATATGAGTAATATAATATGCTTATGCATCATCATGATCAGCATCTGTGTCTTCAAATATGTATCTGATCAAGATATTTAGTGACAAATCCGATTCTTCATCATATGGGATATTTTAGGAGATGGAAGTCGGATTTTGATTTAACGTCAGAAGTATCTTTAGACTTTGTTTGCTAAGACTTTTGGATGTCTTTATGGAGGCTGACAAGTGGGACATGTGATGTTATTAAAAATCTGGTACTTAGGCGCTGCAGATCTATCTGATGGTGATGTAAATGAAAGCCTGACTGAGAATGCAGGTTAAAGGAGTACTTGGTTTGATGAGTTTGATGACTGCATCAAATATTACTGTGATGCTTTGTTAGTTTCTGATTGACAAATACTAGTTTTCCTGCATGCCCTTAAATTTTTCTTCCTTTTCCCTGATTTGTCGTATTCTCTATCTGTTTCTGAAGATGTTCACATTGCTTTCATTTGCTATCTTTTTAAACAATCTTTGATGCTGCTTTTTTCTTGTCCCATTACTTGCTACCTCAATGATACAATTTTCAAACTTCTCTTTTTCCTTGTATGACTAACATTGTCTTTCTTTAAACAGGGGATGAAATATGGTTTCTTTTCTTCCAGGTATATTCACTTAATCACCTAATCAGTAGGTAAATAACAAATTTAAATCTTAAAATAATTAGCAATTTACTATATCCTGTTTCTTGTAATAAAAAAAAGATTTCTATTTTCTATTTAGTAAATTCAAACAATATATATATATATATATATATATATATATATATATAAATATATATATATATATATATATATATATATATATATATATATATATATATATATATAATTTATATATATATATATTTATATATATATATATATTTATATATTAATTATTATAAATATATATAAAAATATATATATATATATATATATATATATATATATATATATATATATATATATATATATATATATATATAAACAATTAAAAAGAAACTTTAATGGGCCGGTCTACTTGAACCGATATTAGGTCCGATGCATGTGTTGAAAATGTTGAAGTTGTCAGCAGAATTTTGAAGAAGAAGATAAAGAGAGAAAAAAACCAATAAAAATACAGTGAACAGTCAAAAGTTAATGGTTTGTTTGAATGGCTCCTCAATTGTTCATGATGCTGACGAAACTGAAGAACCAACAAAGAAAAGAAGAAAAGGAAGTCATAAGGTGTTGAAGACTCTTTAATCATTGAAGGAGAAGTCCAAGATTCTGAAATGGAAACACCGAAGAAGGAAAATAAGAAACACGGTATAGAAAAAGTGGAAACCCTAACTAAATATTAACACTTTTCTTGAGATTTCATTAAAGGAAAGCTCATTAAGGGAGTCTTCTAAAAAGAAGAAAAAGAAAAAGAAGAAGAAGCACATAGGAGAGGATGAGATAGAAGAAACTTCTGCTAATCAGTTTGTTAATGCGTTGATGCAGATTTTTTTATTATAATGGATGAAGAGGAAAAGGTTTCTAAAACGGAGAAGAATAAAATTGTCAAAGGCTATTGAAAAAGATTGATATAACTATATATTTTTATTATTTTTATTATTTTTTTCTGTCACCTCCTTGTAAAAGCGCTGACATTCTGCAATATATATATATATATATATATATATATATATATATACTCATATACGTATCGTTTTGCATGTAGCATATATATATATATATATATACATGTTGGTTAATATTGCTAAGGCTGGTTGTTGGCATATATATGCACGAGCAAACGCGAAAGCGTTTCAATGATAAATGCCGAAACGGTTAAACACCCAAATCTAACTGAACGAAGTACACG
>JABUQX010045684.1:5000-15000 GCA_015478945.1 Trachelipus rathkii
TTTACTTTAGTTTCAGTTTCATAAATTCTTCGACAATGGTTGTGTTCACGTCGATATTAATTTTATCATTATTTTTAGTAGCATTTTCTGCTTCACAAGTAACTTCGACAATGGATGTGTCCACGTCGGTGTCATTTGGCCTAATAGCATTTTCTGCTTCTATAAGTAACTTCAGCTTATTGGATGTAAACCACGTTCAGTATGTTTATTTCAATAGCATTTCATAAGCTACCGTAGCAACAATGGATGATCTTAATAAATTTATTAATTTTATCGTGTTCGTAACTATTGTCTCGGAAATAAAACTCATAGGATATTTCCAATGTTACGTCTGGGCGTCGTTCAGACATAATGCTTCGACGTACCCCGTATAAAACGGAGTGCGAATCCAAATTCTTGCTTCAGGGGCCGTCCTAAGGGTGTTATCAATCAGAAGCATTTTTCTGATCTTGCCTGTGAATTGATGGTTTTTCACGAACTTTCTTGCAATTACGCCACTACACCCTGTATCACGAAGTACTGATACATCAATGCCATTTATAGAACCATTCGTTACGGGGAATGTCTGACATTTGAATCATCCTGACATGACATAGATATAACGGGGATAAATTTTCCATTGACGTGCAACATGCCGTCCTTCACCATTTTACTTACGTCAACACACTCATCATCTTCCACAATTTGACATGCCGCTGCAAAGTCCCCTTTGTTAATAGGATTATCAATTGTAACGGCAGCATTGTGTATTTCTTTTCTTGGAGCGTGCCATCTTTTCTCCGCTGTCTTGTTATCGCGGTTAAACTTATTATCATAATAATGTCGGTTACGTGGAAATCTGTTGTTTCCATTTTGGGCAGAATAACAAGAGCTGGAATCGTGGCCGCCTTTGTGGCATATTCCACAAACTTTGGTGTGTTGGGGTTGAGTGTTATGACTTTGTACCTCCTCGTTATTGTCAGATGTCACATAAGGGTTCAAGTCTTCCCTTTTGGAACAAAGGTTCTTACCCCTTGCTTGAAGAAATCTATCAGCGCGAGAAGCGATGTCGTTTAAACTAGAGAGTCCTACCTCTCTTAGATGAACAGCTAAGTCTTTTGGGCAACAGGTGAGAAATTGATCAATCACCATAAGATCGGTTAAACCTTGAAAGTCTTGGCTGAAACTTGAGAGTTCACACCACCTTGACAGATACGATTTAATTCGATTCAGTAATTGTAATGGACCCTCATCTGCTTTGGGCTTGACTTCCTTGAACTTAGTAGCCCTATAACCATCTTCTATATATATATATATATATAAATATATATATATATATATATATATATATATATATATATATATATATATATATATATATATATATATATATATATATATATATATATATATATATAAGAATGAGTTCGATGTCAGTGAATTAAAGCGAGTTTTTTTCTCGTTTAAGGTTCGTAGTTTTGTCTCTGGCGAGAGCGAGGGATCGAATATTCGAATCAGGCTGCACGAACTGGAAGCAGAAAATTTAAAGTCAGTAGAGTTTCGTTATTTTAATTACAGTTTACGTCATAGAGAATTACACTAATCTCAAAATCCACACATTTCTAAAAACATAGAAAACACATACAACAGAACAGACTATAAAATACATACAAATCTCTCTCTCTCTCTCTCTCTCTCTCTCTCTCTCTCTCTCCACACACACACACACACACACACACACATTCACAAACAACTTCTGGATTCGAAACCGCGACCACTGTGGCTTGAATTCATAAATGCAGTTGAGTCTCTTAGCAAGGCTAGCCATCAAGCCTAGATAATCAGCGCCTACTAACCACTTGGTTAAGAAAATAGCAAATAATTCAATTTCCCTTTGACAGAACACCAATGGCCTATGATTGCAGTTTATTCATTAGGATAGAGTTCGGTATTTATAATTTTATATATATACCTATATATATATATATATTTATATATATATATATATATATATGCCTATATATATGCACTCTCTATATATATATATATATGGTGATTCCAAACCTCTGCGAACCCAAACTCGGAGGCTGATGAATAGATGAGGAACATTTATTGTTAAATAAGCAATGTTGTATGACGCTTCGTTTCAAAGTTACGGATGATGTAAGGTAAACCACGTGATGTTGTTTGACGCGTCGTTACTTCGTAACCGGAGATTTTGGGTATTCTAATGTTATGTATGTGTGCGTGCGTACATCTGTGTACTCCGAGGGTTGATAGAGGTAACAATAAGGATATTTTGTTAAATAACGTATGTGTTTGTGAGGTTGTAAATGTGGTAGCTTGTTGCTAATCATTTATTGGAAAGTACAGGAGGCTCAAAAATTAATACTTGCCTGCACAGTTGCGTTGGGCATGTACGTGCCATTGCCTGTCGGACTCTACCGAACATACTCACTGTGTCTGATTTGATCAAGCGCAGTGAATATTCCCTGAATCAGTTCCTCTCTTGTGTTGACTGGGTTAATGTACAATAACACTCTTCACATGCCCCCAAAGAAAATAATCTAGGGCGTGAGGTCAGGCGATCTTGCAGGCCACACAACAGGTCCCCCTCTCCCTATCCATTTGTCAGTGTAGACTGTTCAGATGCGCCCGTACTTGGTGGCTGAAGTGCGCTGGAGCGCCATCATGTTGGAACCACATGTCTCTGCGGGTCGCAAGGGGTATGTCGTCCATGAGCTGCGGAAGCGTGTTCTGGAGTAGCTGCAGGTACGCAGGTCCATCAAAACGGTGTGGAATGATGACAGGTCCCAGCAGATAATCCCCAAGAATTCCACCCCAGATGTTTACGGTAAATTTTGCCTGGTGAACTCTGATGAACATTGCGTGCGGATTGTCCTCGTCCATGTGGCTGCATTTCTGCTATTAAAGCTGGCCCCATCACGTGAGCATGCCTCATCGGTAAAACGAAGGCATATGGAAAAACAGGATTATCGATGTTCCTGCAGAAACCACGGGCAAATCGCACACGGGGTGCGAAGTCGTTTGGCCCAAGTTCTTGTACTTCTGTAGGTGGTATGCATGGAGGCTTTGCTCTTGCAAGACTCGAACAAAAGACGACTGATTTGAACCCATGACATGGGCAATGGCGCGTGTGCTAGTCAACGGGTCGTTGGCGACTCTCGCAAGCACCTCTTTTTCAAACGCAGGAGTCCTCGTATTACGCGATCTTCCACCAATGCACCGGGGACGAAGGGTTCCATTATCTCGAAGGTGCTGATGAAGGTGAGCAAACATTGTGTGTGGGGTGATTTCTGTGTGGAAACCGTTCCCGGTGCATGGGTGCGCTCTTCGTCCATTTCCGTTCGTCGCACCATAACACATTCACATGTCGGTTAACTCGGGAAGAGTGTAGTGATCCATTCGTAATCGATGCCTGCACTGTACTAAACCAACGATTAATTGGGCAAGGTAAAGGTATTGCCACGTGTTTCCGAAGGACGGTAAGCGTACACACATGTACGCACGCACAAACACATTAAAATTGATTAACCTAAATCGTCGGTAACCTACATGCGACGCGTCACACAACATAAACTAGTGTACCTTCAATCGTCTGTAACTTTGAAACGAAGTTTCATACAACATAGGTAATTTAACAATAAATGTTCCTTATCGTTTGCTCAATCAGCCCTTCGAGTTTCTTCAAGAGGTTTTGAACCAACCTGTATATATACTAGGCGGGTCGAATTAAGTATATCTTAAAAATTTCTTGGACGATTAACTTTAAGTGTTCAATTTGTTGGTAAGTCGAAGGAATTTGCCCCAGAGTAAAAAAATAGTTAACAGAATCTGAAAGAAAACTATTAAATATTTGATAAATATTAAATAATATTTATTATACTAACCGCTTAAATTAAAAAAGTATAAGGTATACTGTTGGAAGTCAAATCAATTGTTAACTTTACTTATTTCTTCTTATTCTCTCACGACCCATCATGGAACTCTTCGATGGTCAGGAGCCAGTAATAGTTTTTCGTCGACTCCATCATTTTAAAAACCCGCCTCCGGCTCCATCATTTTAAAAACTTGCCTCCGGCTCCATCATTGTAAAAACCGCCTGCGGCTCCATCATTTAAAACCCACCTCCAGGCTATATTTAAAACCGCCTCATTTCCTCATCTTAAACCCCGCTTTCGGTTCCATCATTTTAAATATCCGCCTCCAGCTCCATCATTTTAAAAACTCGCCTTCGGCTTCATCATTTTAAAAACCCGCCTCTGGCTCCAATATTTTACAAAACAGGCTTCAGGCTCCCATCATTTTTAAGAACATATGGCTCAGACTCTGATCCCCTTTATTTCATAGTCCAAAAATGTTTTTATCCTTCCGGTTCTAAATATATATTATGCACCAGTTCCCGGTCTCGGGTCCTACTTCTCTCAATTCCTTTTTAGATGGCCTTGTCAAGATACTTGCAGTTTATCCAACCTGAAATAACCTAAAATAAAAAAATAGCTTAAATATAAGAAGATTTTTGCATGACATCCAATATCTGCACTGTAATCCCAAAATCCTTGGGAACATCTTTCGCACTTATCACCTTCTGTGTTGGGAGGACAAACGCATTTTCCCGTTTTCAAATCACAATTCCTTCCTGGATGTGCACAAGGCTCACAAGCTGTTTTCAAATATTAAAAATCAAGAAAATAAGACCATAATTCTTTAACCCAATTTAATCAATATGATAAAAACGAATGCATTACATATCAATGCATAGTGACAATTAATCATGATATAAGGAAAATAAACTCTACTGTACAAAAAAATATATCAATAATTAAATAAATAAATAAATAGATAAAGGAAACCTACGTTTGCAGCCTATATTAGAAAATCCCCAAAATCCAGGAAGGCATCTGTCACATTCAGGACTTCAACACCAGGCAACAGAAACAAAGGCCTATTTGTCTGTCGTCACACCGATCATCTTGGGTATAACTGAATTACAATTACATTTTCGGCTTAATCCCCATTAATGCTGTTGTCCCCAATATCCAATCTGAAATATATATATATATATATATATATATATATATATATATATATATGTATATATATATATATATATATATATATATATATATATATATATATATATATATATATGGCTGTTATAAGATGTTGACTCCAGGAACGAAAATCAATAAAAATGTAACGTAATTTCAATGATTTGAGGTTAAATACATTAGTAAATACTGGATTTTCAAATGTAATTTAATTAATATTAACAAAAATTAAAAAGAATTGATATATATATTTTTGTGCTTCACACCTATAGTCTTATAAAAAAATGGTAGCTTAGGCTATCTATTTCAGTTTAAATTTGATGAATGTATGTAAATAAAGTTTGTAGAAACACCTTGACAATGTAAATTGATATTTGATATTTTATATATTTTATGTTTGATCTCAGGGTGGGACTATTTTATCTATATCATTACGTCCCCATAGGCAGAATTGCCTCACCAAGCTCTTGGGTCCAGGGTTTTTTAAATAAATACCCTGAAAATTATAATAATCAGCGAGGATCAAAAAAGGAAACTAAAAGAACTTAGAACAAAAATTAAATTCATATTAATTGATGACTAAAATGTGTATAAAATTAATAAATTTTCAAAATTTTTTTAATATTAAAATATAATATTTTTAATAATACTGATAATAATAATAATAATAATAAAAATAATAAGTTAATTTCTTAAAAATTAAAAATGCAAGGAAATATAACTAATAAATAATGAAATTGCAGAGGCAAGAAGAATTTGAAAAGAGATTCGTTATTTCTTATCTTGGAAAATTTAAATGTAAACAGGTCAACATCTTATAAGTAATTTTTATATATATATATATATATATATATATATATATATATAGCCCTCTCTCTTTGTGTGTTTGTGTATATATATATCTGAAATATATATATATATATATATATATATATATATATATATATATATATATATATATATATATATATATATATATATATATATATATATATAATAATATATATATATATATATATATATATATATATATATATATATATCTCATATATATATATATATATATATATATATATGATATCTCGAAAACTAAGATAGGTACCAGAAAACTGATAACATATATGGAATCAGCGTATGAAATTTGTATGGAGAAAATGAAAAAAAAATTTATTTTTTTTTTATTTTTATATCTCCAAAACTACGATAGAACTAAAAACATATATGGAATCAGCGTACGAAATTTGTACAATTTGTATGAAAAAAAGGAAAAAATTTTTATACTAATAACATATTTGGAATCAGCGTAAAAATTTTGAGGTCTCAGGCTTGACGGTGAGACAGAGGGAGAACATTTCCATACCGTAGAGGGCGGAGGAACCCCACGACACTAAATAAGAAGCAGGGGGTTCAGGAGGCCCTCCCCGGAGAAATGGTCTGTCCTCGTCCCCCAGGAGGCCGAGAGACCCCGACTCTTTGCATCTTTGCGGTTTACCCTGGGGTATTCTTTTAGTTTAAAAAAAATCGACATTTGGCATCTTTGAACTGATTCTTTATATGTTATTAGTTTTCTTGTACCAATCGTAGTTTTGGAGATATAAAAAAATATAAAAAAATAAATAAAAAAATATTTTCATTTTCCATACAAATTTCATCCGCTGATTCCATTTATGTTATCAGTTTTCTTGTACCTATCTTAGTTTTCGAGATATCATGTGGGTAACTTCTTTAGTTTCACTATATATATATATATATATATATATATATATATATATATATATATATATATATATATATATATATATATATATATATATATATATATATATATATATATATATATATATGTGTGTGTGTGTGTGTGTGGGTGTTTGCCTTTCCTCCAAGGCTTCGTTCGGCTTTTCTTTTGTAACGTGGCTTTCTTGTTTTTTCTTATTTTTTGAGTTTTATATTTAACAATTAATGTACACTAAAATAATAAAGCAGCACCAATGAGTGGTATTTCATTATAGATTCGGACGATGAGGAATCAAAGATCAACACGATATATTTTGACAGAAGAAGATGTTATCTGAGGAAATACCGATACGAGGCTAGGCAATTGAAGGAAGCTTCTATTTTGTTCAGAAGAGTCTAACCATTGATAGTGATAAGGATGAAGATATTATTAGATAGGCCTAGTGAATAATAATAATAATAATAGTAATGAAAGTAATAATGGTGATGGTAGTGATAATGATAATAATATATACACTCCTCCTTGATTAGGGCTATGCCCACGAATGGAAGTGACAACTGTCTAATATATATATATATATATATATATATATATATATATATATATATATATATATATTTTTTTACTCTATTATGCCTCAAAAGATATGGATGCCTTATAAATATATATATATATATATATATATATATATATATATATATATATATATATATATATAATAATAATAAAAAAAATAATAATCTGTAAAAAAAAATAAAAATAAAAAAAAATTCAAAATGGGTTGTAAAATACAGCCACCCATTTTCTCGGCATATATGATGAGGTGTAGAAGTAAAAAAATCTGTGCCTTTTAAGTAGATGAGCTGTGACTGAAAAAAATGTTATCATAGTTCTGGGTTGGTTTATCGTCCAAAAAGTTTTTTGAAATTTTTTGAAAAATGGCAAAAATTTTGGGCAGATATTTAGGAGTTTTAGCAATTTTCATCCTTAATCGCTCCAATTGTTTCCAAATATAATATAATTCTTGTTATTAATTACATTAGTCCTATTCTTTGTCTCATTTCTTGACAAATTTCATACACTTTTATTGAACTATTAATGTCCCGGAACACCCTCAAACAGGACCTAAAAAAAACCATGTGTACTAAAAAAAAACACTTTCCAATCTCTATAAAAAACCACAGTAGCGATATGCTTCCTAACACTAAGCATCATGTTACAGGTATTTTTTAAAGTTCTACACTTTGGGATGAAATACCAAAAAAGTTTTTGACCCCAAAAAAACGTGTGTTAAAAAAAAAAAAAAATAAAATTATTCTCTCTCTCTCTCTCTCTTCTCTCTTCTACTATATATATATATATATATATATATATATATATATATATATATATATATATATATATATTTGTCATATAATACGTCTATATATTATATATATATTATATATATCTATATATATATATATATATTATGGGTGAATGGATCAGAAGGCTGTTAATATAATCACCCAAATTTAGAATGAGGATATTGAAACAGATGACGCACAGGGCCAGATATCAAACCACTTGCGCTTTAGTAAAAATGCCGGGTTAAAGAATAAACACTTCTAAGGACACAGCAGATTGCAGAACACCTTGAAAGTTAAATAACTTCTATACAACGCAGAATAAGTTAAAGCTGGAGCTAAAATGCAAATGAAGCAGGAACGATGCACGTTGACAAGATGGCGAGCAGAGAGCAAAGAGAACGGGAACGCTCGAGTCAACGCATATATCAGAGCGGGAAAATCTGAATAAGGAGAGAGAGAGAGAGAAAGAAAGAGAGAGAGAGAGAGAGAGAGAGAGAGAGAGAGAGAGAGAGAGAGAGAGAGAGAGAGAGAGAGAGAGAGAGAGAGAGATAGAGAGAGACAGACAGACAGAGAGAGACAGAGAGAGACAGAGAGACAGAGAGAGAGAGAGAGAGAGAGAGAGAGAGAGAGAGAGAGAGAGAGAGAGAGGAAAAAGAAGAGAGAGAAAGAGAAGAGAAAAAAGAAGAAAGAGAGGAATAGAGGAATACAATATTACCCTCCCTCCAATTTGAACATAGTTCAAGGCGAAAAGCAAACTGTGGGGCAACGCATATGACCAAAACGGGACGTAGGAAGGGAAGAGATAGAAGGGAGAAGAAGGAGGAGGAGGAGGAGGAGGAGGAGGAGGAGGAGGAGGAGGAGGACGGAGGAACAATAGTTGGAGCAGGAGTGGACGGAGGAAGAGGTTGAGGAACACTAGACGGAGGCGGAAAAGGAGGGAGAGGAGGCGTCGGAAGAACAGGCGGCGCAACAGGTAACAACGTGGTAGAGCGAGAAGGAGCAGAAGGAACCGGTGGGATGGGCATGGGAAGTGGGACAACTTCAACTGAAGAAGCGGGATCAGCATCCAGAAAAGCTGGCTTAATCCAATCAATTGAGATGTTCTCTACTTTGGATTCTTTCTGAAGGGAGAAGTACTTACGGTAACGTTGTAACACACCAAAAGGACCGTCATATCGGGCCTGGAGGGGACCGCGATGTGAGTCGTGACGGACGAGAACGTGGGTAAAGAATTCAAGTTCGGAAGGAATATAAGTAGCACGACGAGTCTGACGAGGAAGAGAAGGCTTCCAAGAGTCAGCACACAAACGAAGGCGAGCGAGGAAGGTGTGTTGATCCGAAGTAGTGGGAGAATGCGGATGGATGAATTGCGTGGCTTGCTAGGGAAGCGTATTATGGTGAGGATGCGTAGCTTGGTAGGGAAGCGTAGGATGGCGAAGTTGCTTGGAGTGCGAGAGAAGCGTACGATGATGAGGTTACGTGAGGTACCGGAGGTGCTTGCACTAGCGGTGGTTGCGTAGGTGTAGCCGGAGCTGGAGGTGAAGCCGAAGCTGGAGGTGAAGCTGGAGTTAAAGCTGGAGTTGGAGCCGGAGCTGAAGTTGGAGCCGGAGCTGAAGATGGAGCCGGAGCTGAAGATGACGGTTGCAGTTGACATATTGGTACGAGGTTGAGACATACTAAAATTCGAAAAGAAAAAAATCATCCACAAATTGGTGTTGGCAAAAATATTATTAAAATAGTTATTGAGCTATCTTACATTGAACGTAGTTGAACTCTTTGGATGGTGGGGCCGGAGTCGGTGTGACATTTATATTTTGAACAATGTTATCTGAGCCAGGAGGAGTCATTATTATGTGAAATGTAAG
>JABUQX010045684.1:20000-22500 GCA_015478945.1 Trachelipus rathkii
ATCCGGATCGCATCCAGATTCGGGCGCATCCTTAGTATATTTTTCAAAGATAATTTTAGATGATAGTGTGAATTTATTTCAGAAGGCCTTGCTGAACAATTTTCGATAGTATGAAGAATCCTTAATCAGGATCGGATTCGGAGTGGACGGGAGGTCAAAGTCGGGCGATGTGGTTCTTTCGAAAATATTTTTTGTGGAATTTATTGGAAATGAAGAAAGTGCTGAACAATTTTAATAAGTGCAGAAACCTTGTTAGATCGAAAGCCAGAAGCCGAACTTGGAGCCAGGGTGTCGTGGCGGAGCCGGAGCCAGGCCAGACGGATCCTGGGTATTATTTTCTTTCAAAATATATTTTTAGGCGAAAAATGTATTGCCAGAAGACGTGTTGAACAATTTTCAGGTGAGTACAAACATAGTTGGATCGGGCCGAACCCGGAGCCGGTCCTGGGTATGGTACATCAAATATTTTTTAGGTGTGAAAAATTTATTGAAGAAGATAATAACGCAGACATTTTCAAATATTGCAGGAACGCTGATGGATCGGATCGGAGTCGGATTCAGACCGGATCTACTTATAATGTCTTTCAATACTTGAATTTCAAATATATTGCCAGAAAGACGCCGAATTAATGCCAAATGGTTCAAAACCTTAGTCGGATCCGGATCTACGGAGTCGGAACGAATAGCCGGAGTTAAACTGGATCCTGTTTATAAGATTTTCAGAAATATTTTTAGATGAAAAATTTATTGCCGGAAGACATTAACTGAACAATGTTCAATGGTGAAACTATAGTTGGGATCCGGATCCAGTCAGGTCGAACAGACCGGATTCCTGGGCATAATTTACACGTTCCTATAAATATTTTTTGGTGAAAAGTTTATTGCCAGAAGTTGTGCTAAACAATTTTCAAATAGCGCAGAAACCTTATTCAGGATCTAAAGCGCTGGATCACGCAACCGGAGTATGAAACGGAACCGGATTCTGGGCATAAATTTTTTCAAAAAAAATTTATTGCCAGAAAGTACTACACAATTCTCAAACAGTGCAGAAACTATAATTGAGGTTGGAGCCGGAGAAATATAGGTAATAACATTTCCTTTTGGGTTGTAAAGAAATATATATGAGCTTGAATTGATACAATTGAAAAGAATATATATATATATATATATATATATATATATATATATATATATATATATATATATATATATATATATATATATATATATATATATATATATATATATATATATCTCTTATATCTATATATATATATATATAAACTGTAAATATAGATCTATAGGTTGGCTGTTATTGATATATATATATATATATATATATATATATATATATATATATATATATGGATTGGGTTATGAAAGAATCAGAGGTGGGGTGAGGTAGCAAGGGATGGTGTTAGAGTAATGGAGAATGAAAGAGAGTGGAGGGTGCCCTACCTATTATATGTGGATGATTTAGTTTAGTGTGGCGAATCTGAAATAGCTTTGAGGGGATTAGTAGAGAGAGATTTGGCAGGTGTGTAAAAGGAGGGGTTTGAAAGTAAACGTAGAATAGAGTAAGGTTATGGTTTTGAGTGAGGATAGTTCTCTGTGTAAAGTTATGTTAGATGGTGAGCAGCTGGAACAAATGTCTGAGTTCAAATATTTAGGATATATGGTGGATGAAAAGGGAACGGATGATGCAGAATGTAGTATGAAAGTTGTGAATGGCAGGAAGATGGCTGGTGCAATTAAATCCTTAGTGGATGCAAAGGGAATAAGTCTTGAGTGTGCTAGGGTCTTACATGACGGTATGCTAATACCTGTGTTAATATATAGTAGTGAGACTATGGTCTGGAATAAGAGGTACAGATATAAAGTATAGATATAGAACTTCTGCTGGGGCTACACGGCATTTTGATGGGTTGCTTCTGGGTTACAGGAGCAACCAACTAAAGTCAAGCCACGCCGACATAGGCACAAGATGCTTGTTGAGATAAATTTGCAATAATAAGACGATGAAAAATTTCACTCGCGCCAGGACTCGAACCGTCAACAACAGCGTCACCGTTAGACAATGTCCACTAGTCCAATCCGACACCACAAAAAAATAAGGTATCTCTTTACAGTTTTCAAGTTTTCTGCTTCGATATCACTGCTCTGAAACTCGATACTTATTTAAATCATAGAAGGAGGTGGTTCTGCTGGGGCTACACGGCATTCTTCTGGGGTGCTCCTGGGTTACAGCAACCGACCAAAGTCAAGGAACGCCGACATGGGCACAACATGCTTGTTGCGACAAATTTGCAATAATAAGACGAAGAAAAATTTCTCTCGCGTCAGGACTCGGACCATCGACAACAGCGTCGCCGTTAGACAATGTACAGGAGACTCTACCACTAGTCCGATCCGCCCCAAAAATAAGTCATCTTGGAAGTTTTCAAATTTCTTGCTTCGATATCACTGTGACAGAGATTTGCATTCAAATCTATAGAGGGTG
>JABUQX010045684.1:27500-50000 GCA_015478945.1 Trachelipus rathkii
ATAATTACGTTATACATTTGTTTCAGAAACTGAAATATATTTGTTTGTCATGTGTTGCTGCCACAAATATTCATTCATATTTTATAGATAGGATAGTGATTTTTGAACATATTTATAGTGTTTGATTGACCGGATATTCTTTCAGATTTCCATCAGATCTGATTTTCGAGAAGTACGTGAATACTTTATATCTTTTTATATATATATATATATATATATATATATATATATATACTACTATATATATATATATATATATATATATATATATATATATATATATATATATATATATATTTAAAAAAAAAGAAATATAATAAGAAGGTTAATAATTAACTGTCTTCTCTGGTATTGAACCACCGCACATATTGTCCATAAGCGCTACATGCGGTGGTTCAATCCCAGAGAAGGCAGTTAATTCTTTACCTTCTCATTATATGTTCTTTCTTTAACATCTTATGTAATTGCGATTATTATGCAATATTTAACATCTATATATATATATATATATATATATATATATATAACATATATATATATATATATATATATATATATATATATATATATATATATATATATATATATATATATATATATATATATATATATATATATATACATATAAGAAGGTGGCAAGTTTCGTAGCTTTTAGGACAAGTGAAGATTTTCTTCTACTGGATTATGAACGACAGGCCTAGCAAACTGGTCCTTTCCGTTTTCTTGTATTACTCTTGGATAGTGTTGAAGTTATGCGCCTAGAAGCAAGATCCTATAGATACCTCTGGGTGAACGAGTTTTGAAGCATAATGAAAGAAGATGCTAGTTCTACTGAAAGGGCGAAAACCCTACCTGAGAGTATTAACCAGAGGACTGGCATCGGAAACAATTGCGAAAAGAAATGGTTTTCTAAAATGCTCTAGGGTTAAGAGTTTCGGGCCAGAAGAAGAAGATGTTGGACCAACTGAGAGAGAGAAAGCCCATTAAGAATTATATATATATATATATATATATATATATATATATATATATATATATATATATATATATATATATATATTATATATATATATATATATATATATATATATATATATATATATATATATATATATATATATATATACCTGTTTTACCAGATTGCGAGATATGGACCCAACTCTTTTGCACCCCACCAACCTCTTTCCCCAGCCTCAACCCATTTGAAAAAAAGGTTATATATAGAATAATACTTGAAATTAATAATTTTCTCAAATTATGTTAAAAAACTAAAGCTTCTGAGCTCTTTAAAGGGAGGTTGCTTCTCTTTTCTTCGTAAATGAAATCTGCATCGCTGAAAAGATGCTCGCCAGCTACACTTATTGAAGGGCATGCTCAGCATTCCCTGTCGAGTGTCCTTTGACACCTCTGAACAAGACTCTTCATCGCTGCTAGAAGCGAAAGAACGTTCATGGATTATAAATGGTTTTCGCTAACAGATAGTAAATGTGTCTGTTTCTGCAATCTTTTCTTTAATTGGCTGGTGAAATTTCTGGCTTTAGCAGCATTTCATCCCATAGGCATACTAAATAAATTTTAACCTGTGTGAAACACGTGGTTCAAGAAATTTGGTTTTGTATCTAGGATACAGAAAAGTTACTGTTGCAGATTTTGAAATCTATTATCTATCTCCAGCATTAGTGTTTCTGTCACCTTTGAAAGTCCCTTACTTTTAATAGCAGCATTTAGCACAGCTTTCATCGTTGCAACTAGAGGAATCTCGTCTGGCAAACAAGAATTTTCTGAGATAATAGTCTTAGTTACCTCTTCAAACGGTTTAAGAAAAGTAATACAATTACCTAAAATCGTATTATCATCACCTGTCAAGCCTTTCACCTTTGTGTTTGTTTGAAGCATAAGGGGAGACAGCTTCATTTATTTCTCCCATCCTCTCAAGCATGTACCAACTACTATTCCAACGAGTCTGAACATCTTGTGTTACAGAAAGTTGAGGAACATTTAGTCTCATAATTCATAAATGAATACTATCCGCTATCAGCAAAAAAATTCATGCGGATGCGAATGCAAATGCGGATGCGGGTAGAGAAAAATTATGCGGATCCGCTACACCTCTAGTCTTTACGGTATTTTACCGTATAGCATTTGGAGATTAGATTCATTGGAAAAGTGGTATATTTTTTTATTCTCAAAAGCAAGCGAAAAAAAATAGTTGAAACAAAAAAATGTTTTATTGTAACTTTGCAAGCACTAAGCTGAGTCAGAGTCGAAATTTTGAATTTGACTGCTGGAGTCGGAGTCGAAAATTTTTGTTTAAAGTGGAGTCCGGGTGGGTCAAATTTTTGTTTTTAAGTGGGTCAGATCAGCAAATTTGAATTTAAGGATCCGGTCGAAAAAATTATTTTACGACTCCGCAGCCCTGATTTTAGCACTTTTAATAATGAGATCTTCTTGTCTTGGCAGGCACAAGTGCCAAATCATTATGCCAATAATAAATTTAAACCTTTATACTGTATAAATATAGAAAAATATAATAGCAAGCAGGTTTTATTGAATTTTTTAGTCGGTTGTTTGGGCTTTATTGTGTCCATTTCTCTCTCTCTCTCTCTCTCTCTCTCTCTCTCTCTCTCTCTCTCTCTCTCTCTCTCTCTCTCTCTCTCTCTCTCTCTCTCTCTCTCTCTCTCTCTCTCTCTCTCTCTCTCTCTCTCTCTCTCTCTCTCTCTCTCTCTCTCTCTCTCTTCTCTCTCTCTCTCTCTCTCTCTCTCTCTCTCTCTCTCTCTCTCTCTCTCTCTCTCTCTCTCTCTCTCGTCTTTTTTTATATTACCAGCCATCACTAGTTTAGAGTTTACACCATACTTAGTTAATATGTTTAAGGTTAGTAAAAGGGATTACCTAAAAATATAATACTCACTTACATATGGTGTCTAAAAAGTCAAAAATAATATAAAATTATTGTTATGAAAGTTTTTATAGAATTCAAAATATATATTTAAAGGCAAAACAAAAGAGCCAAATAAAACCGAATTAAAATCAAAAGAGCCGCATAAAATCCAGTGGACTGGTTTTATAAAAACGAAAACGTTTTTCTTTCAACCCTCAGAACTACTACTACTACTACTACTACTACTACTACTACTACTAATAATAATAATAATAATAATAATAATAATAATAATAATAATAATAATAATAATAATAATAATAATAATAATAATAATAATAATAATAATAATAATCTAAAAAAATCTAAAACTTTTATAAAATCAAAGGCCGATGTTGAATTCCTAAATAATAATAATAATAATAATAATAATAATAATAATAATAATAATAATAATAATAATAATAATAATAATAATAATAATAATAATAATAATAATAATAATAATAATAATAATAATAATAATAATAATAATAATAATAATAATAATATTCTTACTCTGCAGGCGTTGCAGGTTCGACCAACTATATTTCGTTTACATGGGCATTGGCCGGTGACACTGTCGCATGATGGGTCTGATGAACCTCGTTTGTCACAGTCGCATCCTGTTGAGAAAACAAGTTCAATTAATACGATGTAAATTAAAATAAAATGAGAAGCTGTTGAGCACTTTACGATTGTTAAAAATATTCTAGAACTGAAATTAAAATAGCAAATTAAACTATAAATTATAGTCCTTAAAACGAATGTTGGAGATATACATTTAAATATTAATACATAAAGTATACGCATTATACACAAATCTGTACCTTTATAGGTAGCGATAATTTTAGATTACGCTTCTCTTTAAATTTTCAAAAAGTTTTAAAAAGACATTTTGTTATGCGTGAGTTGTGGTAGCAAGCATTTAAATCATGGATTAAATTAATGGTATATACTTGTATATGTTACATGTACATCCGTGTCTGCTGCGAGCATTCACAAATAAAATTAAAGATCTACCTCCTTATAAGTAATAGAAATCAGTGAGAAATACACAAGCACAAATGAATTAGGAACCTTCAATTCATTTCATATAAAAACCTTCCGATAAAATATTTTAAGCAAAATAATGAATCTCAAAGATATAAAAGTAAATATTTTTTTATAACTGACCCACCATTAAATTCTCTTCAGATGAAAGAAAGAACTGTTTATGCTAATCAAGAGACTCTTTGAATCATAATTGTTTAAACTTTCTCTCGAAGGTTTATCGATCTTTTTTTTTTTATTTGGCACGGTTACAATTAACTCCTGTTTTGCACAAGATTGTGTCCAACCAAACAAAATTCTCTCTCTCTCTCTCTCTCTCTCTCTCTCTCTCTCTCTCTCTCTCTCTCTCTCTCTCTCTCTCTCTCTCTCTCTCTCTCTCTCTCTCTCTCTCTCTCTCTCTCTCTCTCTCTCTCTCATATATATATATATATATATATATATATCTGCTCTATCTATACAGAGACATATATATATATATATATATATATATATATATATATATATATATATATATATATATATATAATATATATATATATATATATATATATATATATATATATATATATATATATATATATATATATATATATATATATATATATATATATATATATATATATATATATATATATATATATATTCATATATATATATATATATATATATATATACTATATGCTATATATATAAATAAATATATATATATATATATATATATATATATATATATATATATATATATATATATATATATATATATATATATTTTCGCTTTTTAATTGTTATTATTATTATTAATTTGAGCCAATTTCTTTACTAATATAAGCCTGAAAGTAGTTTTGTTCCGTATGAGTGTAGTGTATAAATGACTGATTTGATATATGCATCCGGCTTGGTACTTTTCAGTTTAGAAAATTTTCAAAAAAGAATTATCTTAACATAAAGACTTAAAATTAAGAATGATATTAATTAATGTTTCAAAAAGTTACGATTGTGGAAGAAAAATTCAGTAGAAAATATTAAAAAAAAATCAAAAAAAGAAAAAGAAAAATGATCGTGTAAAACTGAGGAGGGATGTTGAGATGAATAGTAGGGCGAAAAGGAGTTCGATACTGATGAGTGATTTCTTCCACAGAGATATGGTTGATTTTGTTTGTGTAAGTATTACAATATAAATGGTTAAATTTAAGTTTGTGAAGGTTAAGATATGCGTGGTTATAGCATATGATCCATCTGAGGAAGATGCTGAGGAGAGTAAGATTTTCTGAAACTATCTGAATGACATTTTGGAGAGGGTAGTAGTAGGGTTTCAGAGTAATTGTTTTTGTGTTGAGTGGCATGAATGGTTGAATAGGTGATCGAAAGAGGGATGGTATAACAGGTGCCTCTGGGATTGGGGGAGAAAATGTGATTGGTAGAACGGTGAATAATTTCTTCAAGTAGAAAGGGATGTGTGTAACTAATTACATTCTTTAAGCACAAGACACGAGAGTTGGTGTAGGCAGAGATGGTGTCGAAGTGAAGAGTATGATTGATTCTGTACTGGTGTATAAAATGTTGAAGTAAGTAATGAATGTTAAATCAGTGAAGTTTGGGATGGGAATATCAGATAATTAAGTTGTTTAATGTAAAATTTAGTTACCAGGGGCGTGGAGGGAGATAAAAGAGAAAGGAAGGAAGTTGAAAGAATAAGGAGTGAGAAGCTAAATGAACATTGTTATAAGGAAAAGTATGTGAGTACACTTGCAAATAAGTCAGTTAAGTGTGAACATGATGAAACTGAGCAAATTTTGACGCAAATGCAGGAACCGTTTGTTAGTAGTGCAAGAGAAATGTGTAGGTGTGAGCAGTAGGCGATAAGAATGTCAATAGTGAAAGGTGGAATGAAAAGGTGATGTGAGTGGTAAAGAATAAAAAAGATACGTAGTTGAATGTACTAAAAGCCAATGACGAGGTTCAAAGAGAAAGGTGTAAGGAAATATATAGGGAGGAAAAGAGGAAGGCTCAAAATTGCATGCGTATGACAAAAAGGAGGTAATTAAAGAATTTGGAAAGAAAATGAATGGGAACCTACAAGTGAATAGGAAGCTGTTCTTGGAGGAACTACAAACTGTTAAGAAAGAGAGTAATGAGGAATCGTCAAAGAATGAATAGTGATGATGCTTTTCTGGCTGTGATAGATGTGAGGAGAGTGTGGAGTAAGCAATTCGAAAATCTGAATAACCTCGACAGTGATGTAGAGGTGATGGTTAAGTACTTTGGCAAAGTCAATAGAGAACCCCCGCCTGCGCTCACCCCCACATCTACTCTGACCAGTCATATGAACAGCCACTCACACATACAAACACCCACAAGCTTACGTACGCAATAATTACTAATAGTTAAAACTTTTCATGTTTTAAAACTTTAATAAAAAGTAAAGGCTAAAAACTGTACGTGACAGTGAATATGTATATAGTAAATACAGTAAATATGTAAAACCAAAAGTTAAAAAGGTAAAACACTGAAAACTTATCTTAAGATTTCGAAGATGAGCACGCTGTTTATGTACCCATCTGAATCAGTTATATATATATATATATATATATATATATATATATATATATATATATATATATATCTATATATATATATATATATATATATATATATATATATATATATATATATATATATATATATATATATATATATATTTATATATATATATATATATATATATATATATATATATATATATATATATATATATATATATATATATATATATATATATATATATATATATATATATATATATATATATATATATATATATATATATATATATATATATATATATATATATATCATCAAACTGTCATTTAATTAGAAAGAAATTAAATTAATAATAAATTAAGGCGATCACAAGGGTATTTAAATAAAAACTTGATAATGTACAACTAAAATTTTTAAACTAATATGTCCAGAAAAACAAACACATCCACACTACACGAGTTCCACCTATCAAACTGTCTTCTGCTTGTTAATTTTGGTTTGAAGTGAATGAGATAACATTGTGGTGTAACTGCGATAGGAGCTGAAAAATCTCAAGTAGTGGGTGATGTTTTTCCTTCACAAGCGTCTGTAAGTGAGGCGCAATCAAGGAATACAAAAAGGATTGTCACCCCAACGATATTGGCAATTTCATAGGTAGGGTATTTACCAATAAGGAAAAAATGAAAATATTAAAATATCTCTGGAAACCAGATACAAAATATATATTTCCTGCTCAGGAAGGCAAAGGTCGGAAAAGATATTTTCAAGGAAAGTGGCTTGATGATTTTAAGTGGTTAGCTTACTCTGATAAAAACGTTGGGGTTTATTGCTCGAATTGTGTATTGTTTATGAAACAAAAGAAGAAGGTAAAAGAAAACACCAGGAATTGGGTGTTTTTGTCTCGAGACCGTATTCAAACTTAAAGAAAGCCATTGAATCTTTCAAACAAACACGAGGCAACTAAATATCACAAAGAATCGGTAAAAAAGATATTTGCTATAGAAAAGCAGGTTCAAGGAAAAATCAAGAGCATCGACAAACAGATTGGCAGTCAGAGGAAAACAGAGGCCGAAGAAAGTAGAAAGCGGCTAACTTCCCATTGTTGAAACAATTCGATTCTGTAGTAAGCAAAATATATCGTTACATGGACATCATGACTCAGGTCGAATTGAACTCTCTTGGCCTCTGGGAAACGAATGCACTTTTCGGAGTCTCTTCAGATATCGTGCTAATGCTGGAGACCATGTTCTTTCAGAACATTTAAAAATACTGCTAGATATGCTATGTATGCCAGTTCCACAGTCCAAAATGCTCTAATTCAGTCATTTGCGCATCTCACTCAACTTAAAATTGTTCAAAACAGATAAAAATATATTTTTACTATCTTAGCCTATGAGACGACCAATGTGTCCCAGAAGGAATAATTTTCGTTTTGCGTGAGTTACGTTGATATTGATACTCTTACCGTCAAAGAAGATTTTTTGTGTTTCGTCTCAGAAAATGATTTGATGGGAATAAGTCTTGCAAATTTAATTGAAGAAAAAGTAATGAACTTGGTTTAGATATGAATAATCTAAGAGGACAGGGGTATGACGGTGCAGCAGCAATGAGTAGCGAGTTCAAGGGTGTTCAGAGAGTAATAAAGGAAAAAATGTCAAAGTTATTTATACTCACTGCGTTTCGCATTGCTTAAATTTATGCCTCACAGACGCTTCTAGAGTTCAGAATAATCGATTTGCAATTGGAATAATATCAGAATGTTGTACATTTTTTTCTTGTAAGTGCTAAGAGGACAAAAGTTCTTGAAGAAAAAATTGAAGAACTTATTAATTAAAGTAGCAAGAATAGATTCAAAAAAGTTTGCGAAACTCGCTGGTTCCAACGGCACGAATCGATTTATTTAAATAGATGTTAAACCCGACAATAGCAGCTTTGGAACAAATAAAATGTGAATTGGAGATCAGTCAAAAAAAAGCTACCTTAATTTTAAACAATGTTTATAGTGCATCTTTTCTGGTTCCTTATTTGTTTAAAACAAAAAGTTTAACATACAATCTTTCAAAACGATTGCAGACTCACGTTATTGATTTGGTGAGTGCATATAATGAAATGAATCTAGTTAAAACTAAACTTAAAGCAATCAGAGAAAGTGCAACATTAGAATTTCAGCAGATTTTTGAAGAATGTGTAAGCTCATCTGAATCTGAGCTGGGTATTGAAATTGCTGTACCAAGAATTAACAAATTCCAAATATACAGACCCAACATTCTTGCTTCCGACCCACAGACTTATTTTCGCACATCCATTTTTATACCATTTTTGGTTGATTTGATATCAGCATTAGGAAGGAGGTTTTTAAATCATAAAGAAATTATATCTTCCTTGCAATTTGTCATACCGAACAGGTGTAATGTCCCATATGAGAAGATAAAAGATTGTGTAATATTTTACAAGGAAGATCTCGAAAGCTCAATCGAAGATTTAGTAAAAGCAGAATGGGATTCATGGTAGTTTGAAGAAACGAGTTGTCAGGGGAGTCATTTTGGACCAAACTACTCGCTGAGGTAGCACAAAATGATAAAACGTATTCTATAACAGAAGCTTTTTCTTAGTGACATGGGATTACAAGATGTCCTTATAACTGAAACTCAGTGACATCAGGTAATAGAGCTCGAATGTTCACTTCGTCATGCTTAAAACAACACCAGTTATAATGTTGATAAAAATGTTGATGGTACGTCGTCATTATAAAAAAATGAACTTGATTGGAAAAAACTTAATAGATCAAGAAATAAATCGAAAGCAACAACAAAAAATTGAGAAAGATTATTGGTTAAAGTGAATTAATCCAAACGCTTATCTTTTTTTTAATATTTTTTTAAATCAGTAGAAGTGTGAACAATGACCGTTCCTCACAGCTCAGCGTAAAAGAAGCCATAAATAAATTGTGCAGTACAGTGCTTTCTTTATTGGTTACTACTACACTGCCGCCAACATAAATGAGTGTAGAAAGGCAATTTTCAGCATTAAAAACATAAAATCCGACTTATGGTCATTAATAAAAGAAGATTTGGCGAGTCTTTTATATTAGTTAAAGAACAAATTCATTCAAAACAAATTTTAAATTATAAAAAAGTTTCCTTAACTTATTAATAACAACATAGTACGCGTGCGCTACATAGTATGTCTAATTATATATATATATATATATATATATATATATATATATATATATATATATATATATATATATATATATATATATATATATATATATATATATATATATATATATATATATATATATATAGTGAAATCCAAAGCAATAAAACGTAATATATATATATTAAGTTAGGAGGCCTGAATTAATAATAAACTGCAAATATATCAAGTTCTTAATAAATTTTCACATAATAAAATAGTCTTCTGGATGTTTAGAGCGTTAGCTTTTTCAGTCACTTACTAGGATCTCTTTCAGACGCTGTAGTGAAGTCTTCAATATATATATAAATATATATATATATATATATATATATATATATATATATATATATATATATATATATATATATATATAATTTTTATAAATATAAATATATATATATATATATATATATATATATATATATAATATTTCAAAATACAGAAAAGGATATTATTTTAGTTATATAACAAAATCTTCACTTTCATTTCTTAACAAGAAAATGATTGATAATATCCTCCGTTAATATTGTGTAGCTGTGATGAACACTCATTAAACTTATCTCTTCTAGGCTTTCTTCTACTATAGAATTGAAAATATGTTTTGAGTCTCGTCAGAGTAGAGAAATATCGTTTAGCTCGCACGTTTTGAGCTAAAATCCTTAACAATCCAAATGTGATTTTACAGATCAAAATTAGTTACAAAATTTGTAAATTTTTTAATAGATATCGATATAATGAGTGACTTTACAAAGATTAGTAAGTATAGATCTATGGCTCACTAAATTGTTCTCTAACTGGTTTGAAAAATCATCAAGAAAAGAAATTGTAATTGCCTTATGTTACTTCATTTTACATTGATTCTCATGAGGCATTCTCATTTCTACATTAACAGAGAGCAGAAGTTCAGTTGCGACTTCCAAAATATTTGAAAATGTTTCATCGATGTTTGCTTGAAAATCTTTCAAAACAAACATCATATTTTCAATATGATTAAGAGCAGTTTCTGCCATTATGGAGACTGAAATGTAGTAGTACATAATGAAAGAGTGAAGGAGAATAAACTTGAAGTCATAAGTAAACTTATAACTTATATGCTTTTAATTAAAGATTTCAAAAGATTTGAGTTCTTTTTTAAAGAAGTTTTAGTATCTTGATTCGTTCTAGCTCCTCTAAAGCTTCAACAAATGCTTTAAAATTTCTGTAGATCGTAACAATCGATCGTAACTTCACACCAATCTTGTTTCGCCCATTCGTGAGGTTTTGTCCATTTCGTGTCTGGAAAAATCTTTCCTATTTTTTTCTATTAAAATAGTAGCCAGCATTGGCAATCTAAAATAGCAACTAGTTTCATTCTCTGTGCCATAAAGTTTCTAATGTGATTTACTCCACATGGATGTGAACAGCAACGAGCATATAACTACGCTGAATATTTTCAACAGTTTGAACACGTCTAAAACTTTTTTCATTGCTTTTGCATCATCATATTGTTGTTCAATCAGAAAGTTGCTATTTATTTGAGCGTTCGTAGCATTGCCATTGCAACAGATTCTCCTTTAATGCTTCTAATAGCCATTTAACCAAAGAAATCTTAACGGACCACAAATACGATTTAATATTTCTATTAATATATACCCTTAAATTGCTTTGATTAATTATTATCATTTTTTATTTTATTAAAAATTAAAATTAAGAGTCTCAAGTCATCAAAAAATTTTGATAACTTAAATAATTTGTTGGGGGGTTGAACCCCCTGAGCAAATCTCATTCCTTATTTCTATTAATATATATATATATATATATATATATATATATATATATATATATATATATATATATATATATATATATATATATATATATATATATATATATATATATATATATCTTTAATTTGCTTTGATTAATTATTATTTCTATTATTAAAAATTAAAATTAAGAGATTCAAAGCATCAAAAAATTTTGATCGCTTGAATAATTTGGGGGGAGATTTGAACCCCCCTTGTCTACGGCCTTATATATATATATATATATATATATATATATATATATATATATATATATATATATATATATATATATATATATATATATATATATATATATATATATATTGAATTCTTATTTCTAATCTGAGTCAGATATTTAATTTTGTTTAACTTATTCATTTTTTTAATAATGACATTTCTAAGGAATGAAATTATATTATCATTACTGACCATGGTGTTTGCTTATAAGCTTTTCTGCCGATTCCGCAGTTTTGATCATACTTAAAATACTTTTACTTACGAAGTTCAGTGTTTTATTTTTAAATAAACGAGTTATGAATAACGAAAAAACTACACTTACCTAACCGAAAGCTTTCCCACGATTTGAGAGTATCTACATTTTCATGTTCTGTTGAAGATGCGCCATCAGAAAAATCAACTTTTCCCTCTGGCACCAACCAGTAGGAATGTCTTTCAGGCAACTCAAGCACTGTAGTTTTTCCATATTTGCGAGAAGTAACTTTAAGCATTTTTGATTATAATACTAAAAATGAGTATGGTCCTGACGGAATTACTCCTATTATGCACAAAGTCTATGCTTCCAAAGGTATCAACGAAACATGATAGGAGATAATGATTGAAAACGACTTTGATAGAATAAATTACGAAAATACTAAAAATCAAAAGAAGAATTGACATTGGAGATATAAATGGAGATAGCAGATGTAAGAAATTGAAAGTCGGTAGATGAATATCAGGAAGAATATAAAAATACTAATACTCCTTCAGTAGGTGAAATTACTGAGATTAAACGTGATCCTATTGAGGAATAATATTCAGAATACATCACTGACGGCAATTGTATGACAATATCGTTATGTAACTTTTTAATATGCCTAGGAGTGGCTCTGAGGTATATATAGCAAGGAATACGAATGAGCATAATAATATTTTACGTAATCTCGGTGATGTGTCCAAATCAAAATCTGATGGGGACTAGGACCAGCCGACGTGCCTAAAGTCTATCTAGGGTGCAGCTTCGCACCACTTAGTAAATGGATTTTTGTGTTGAAAGGGTTAGTCGGGACTTGTTGGTACGTTATATTCATAAAAAAAGTGTGGAAATAATAAATATAGTCAGGAAACTAAAAATAGGAGCTTTTTTGCCTTTTTATTGCATCAAGAACTTGAAAATAGTTTCCTTCGAATTGAGAGAAATTTTCTGTTATTAAAAGGTAAAGAATGTAGCGCACTTATTGATACAGGGTGCAATAAATCTCTTATTAAAAGATTGGAGGAGTTGGATTAAGAGATGTATGCGTGAAGGGGTTCGATGAAAAAAATATCTTACTCGTTCGGAATTATATATTTTTGTGAAATAAAAGGAGAATTTGACACTGATGCTAAGATGTATACAAAATATGGAGGATAAAGCTGTTAGTTTAGGAATGGACTATATTAACAATTTGTGAGAAATTACTTATAGGAAAGATGGTTTTGAAACTCGCTAGAAATAAAGTGGTTTGCTAAGCTTGTTTGAATATAAAGTAAAGAACTAGTAGGAAAATGGATGAATTATTCATTGACGATAGAGACTTGTGGAGGTGAGTTTAAACGGCGATTTTGGACAGGGAAATTAAAGTAAAAGACAAAGAACATAGATTAACAAATAGAGTAACTCTTCATCAAAAGAATTCAAGAAGAAAGATGAAGGAGAGTTTGATGAGTAATTGAATGGATAAAAGATGGAAATTTTGTACCTATAATGGAAAGTGAATGAAATAATACCTTCTAATGGCCGTGAATCGAAATAAAAAATAAGGTAAGCCAGTGATGGTTTTAGGAAATGAATAATTTACGGATGTCATACTGGTTCATGGGGTAAATATATGTGAGTGAAAACGTTGACTGCGAATGAGAAGAATAAAAGGAAACAAAACTAGTAGACTTCTGAAGCAGCATATTTACAATGTGAGGATCTATAAAAGTTTATGGATTATCAGTATGTGAAACAGAGAATATTATGCTCTATGAGTCAGAATGGATTGTGGTGTGTGAATTCGCACCAAAATTATGCAATGGATTTTAAAAGAGAAGTGTTTAAAATGGATAGTAAGATAGAAAGGACAGTAATTATATTGATGATACTATTGTTTAATGAATGCAATTGTGAGTGCGGCGGACGGTAGTAAAATCATTCTAAAGAGTTTGGGTTAGTGCAAAAAGTCCTGAATCGTAGAATAATGGTCAGTGTTAGATTGAAAATAATAAAAGGAAAAAAGGGCATTTAGAAATTCAGCAAGAGTAATTAAATTCTGAATATCAAAGGGGCGATATGTAAAAAGAAGAATTGTTTTCAATATGCGTGTCATCGCAGGTCACTACCCTGTGCGGGATGGGCAAGATTATCTTGTAGTATGTGAAAAAGAAATATCTCAACGAGAATTGGAATGAAAATATCGATGAGAATGTGCTGAAAAGGATAAAAAGTATTATTGAAGAAATAAATAAAACGATCCAGTGAAGGGATGTTGGAATATTGACGATTCTAAAAAAGGAACAGATGGTGTGATGCGAGTACTGAACATAAACCGATCAATTGGAAAAATAAAATGTCGCATTTTCTTAGGAAGGAAGGCTTGGTTAAGGAAAAAAGGGGATTATTCACACATTAATGTGCAGAGTTAGAGCAGTGATAAAGGGAATATAATTTAGCGAAAAATGGGACTTAAGCGATATTGAAGGTAAATCGATATCTGCTACTGTGTTATGGCATTCGCAGACAGACGATAGTGGTAAGAAGAATAAAAACTCAAGGGAGCAGCAGAAATACTTAATAAAAAGAAGTTGGCAACCATAAACAGTGATCGAAGACTTAGGTATTAATTGAAATTAGAATTTGTGCCTTCGGAAAAAAATAAAGCGGAGATAGTATCTCGAGGATAAAGAGAAAATGGCTTATCGGAGAGGAAAATAAGCTGAAGAAATAGGTCTTTATCATTTGAATTAAAAAGGGGATAGAATAACACAATCAAGGTATTGAGAAAACTTTGTTTTTAGCTTAGGCATGGTAGACAAAGATGTACAGCGAGAGAGACGTGAAAAAATGGTGAGGAATGTCATTCAATGTCAAATCAATTGACCCAAAATTACGGATGAGTGGAAAGTAGGTTAGATAAAGAAGAATTGGTCTCGGTTGCGATGATATAACTCATATTTAACGGGGAAAAAATGATTTTTTTCATGGTTGATTGTGGCAAGTAGGTTTCTGTATTTGGAAGGAATTGATTTTAGAGTTATGCAAAATTAAAAGAAAAAGAGAGGTGATTTTAGAAAGGGGGGAGAGTTGATGAGCTATTAATGGACAACGGTAGCCAGTTTAGGAGTGAAAAGTGGCATGAATTTTGGTAGAAAATGGGATAAAAAGTTTTAGAGCAGATAATAGACCCCGGAAGGAAATGGTATAGTTCGAAGATCACCGTACGATAAAACTAGGACTTGCCCGAAAAAAGCGAATATATCTGCTTTAGAAGCTGTATTTTTTCGGTTTCACGCAACTTATACTCATCCCAAAACATATGGCTTATAAAGGAAGTCAGTTCGTGGTAGTAAATACCACACGTGTTAAAGAAACGAATTATTTTAAATTTAGTATTGGAATATTGATCCAGATTGCTAGGGGCTCATGAGCGTATAAAAAACCTGATCGTTGGCGTAGTAGGACCTTTCCTCTAGAGAATCCAAGACTATTAAAGTGTCGGGAGAGGAAGTGTGCCGGTTAGCCAGGAAAGAAGTGATCTGAACCATCAAAATCGGAAATAAAGTAGCAAATAATACGTCACACGAAGGTGGCAATCTAAATGAAACTCAAGGCCAATGGTCAGACGAGAGAATGGACCAGGCCAGAAGCGTCTTAGAACCGATGAGAGAAGGTGCGTTCTATACTCCCTGTAAAGCCAGAGTTCGGCTACATTATATACAACTCGAACGATGAATCTAAACTTAAAAGAGAGAAGTACTAGATTACTCAAGATTTTTTATAGAGTTATGTAATCATGTTACTGCTGCCGGAATGGAATAAGTAATTGTTTTGTTCTTGTAGAATCAGCTCGGGGAGTGATGGCGATTATTTAGAAGAGACTGTCCACCACCTTTATTAAAAGATCTAATGTATCATCATCAGACAGACTGAGGAGAGTAAGTCGTTAGTAGTTACTTAACTTATAAAAGCTTAATTATGAAGAAGGTTGTATTGCATTTGCAGTCTGTGTACTATTTACCCCACATTTTTGCTTCTTATTTATATATTAAATGATGAAGGAATTGAGATTTTTATCCCAGGTTGAATTTATCCCTCCCGATTTTGCGACAAAACTAAGTAATGTGACGTCGCATTCATACGCCTACTATACCCCTTCAAAGAAGCAGACAGAATAGATAAAGATCTAAACTGAGTAGCTTATCTGCAGCAGGGTCTTAAATTGAAAGTTTTATGGGAAAATTTCAAAATTATGTTTTATGGTAATACAACATATTTCTATGTAGTAGTGCAAAACCAAATATCTATTACGCAAAAAATCTAATGACAAACGCACCTCGTTTTTCACCCTTGCCTTGCGACCCTGATCACGCAAGCTCGTCCAGCAAAAATTGACACAAACTCACATTCAGGAAGTCACAGATATATATTTATCTATAAATAATCCAATACTGTGTATTGAGAGTTTATGGAGTCTGGATCTTCCTCTCATAAACGCAGAGACTATAGATAAAATCTAAGAAGAAGGTGATGTCTTTCCTCGATCCAAAATAATAGCATATCTTGAAAGTCCGTTTAACTAATCTAGGTTACGTTATATAAAAATGTACAGTGTAATAATAAAATGTTTAAACTATCATAAAAAATACAACTAATTAGAGAACATTTAAAACATATAGAAAAAAACACAAACAGCATCTGACCCTAAACGTTAGAAGAGTCAAGTCCCGATTTAATAAAGAACTTATGGAGAAAAGGATCTGATGATGGCATCATAAGGTTTAACTAAATAAGAATTTCGATCATATTAAAGAATAACGATGCTAAATGAAAATAAAATTGCTTCCCCGATAGAGATCTTTAGACCAAGTAAAACGGGCCCATAATTTTTGCAAGAGTAAATAAATAATCCCCTTAATACTGTAAAAATGAAAAAGTTAGCCAAAAAATAATGCTGGAACGGCGAACTTAATCGGATATTGCTACGCGAGCAGAGTGGAAAATAATCATTCGAATTTAACGCGCTTTTGTTACAACGACCTACACATTACCGTTTTTCTATATCACTGAAGGCAGAACTGAAGCGAAGCCCCTTCCGGCGCGTTAAGTGTGTCCGCCACATGCTTAAATTTCAATTGACCCACAAAAACGAACTATTACTATCAACAAAATAAAGAGTGGAGAGAGAATGAAATTGATCCAGCAATGTACTTTACATGATGTTAAGATCAGCCAAAAAAATTGCCCAATGTTAAACATAGATTAATAAACTGAATTTGAATAGTATGTAAGCCTTGCCGGTCGTATTCAATGGACCATGACCCCGAATTATCGATATAGTGAGCGAGAATTAAAGGTAATATTACGACTGCAAGCATAAACGTGAATCTAAGAAATTGAATATAAAATCGGCTCGCAACAAAAACAAGACAACTGAAATAATGATTTATACTTAACTGCAGTAACACCAAAACGGGTGCGTCTCGCAAAACCAAGACACACTCTGAGCATTAAATACAACTCAGGAACCATCACACACAATAATGATCACTAGTCTAAAAATAATGTAAGGGATTATATTAGCATCATTATTACAATGAGGATATAGAATATAAATTTATAGAATTTTACTTGACGAATATTTTGAATAGAAGATAATCCAAGATCATGATTAAAGAACTCAAGATCAATATAGGTAAATAAAAAAATAAGATAAATGAATAAGAAGATAATGCCGGTAAAGATTACTATATGAGTCGACGTCTCCCAAGAGTAATTGTTCTGAAGTATAGTAAAGATCCGAATAAGTGTAGAGAAATTAAAATGATAAAATATATTTCAGTAGGAAGCCCAGTATAAGACAGTAGGTAGACTTATTTGCTCGGAGGTATTATTCTCCTAAAGAAGCTAGAATACTGTAAAGATCTAGGTATAGAATCCCCCGGAGTTTTCGCCTGTAATGTAAGTGAGTATAAAATACCAGGACTGAAAAGATAATGTAAACTACTTTTGGAAGACCCGTGCCTATAAACTCTCTTTATTATATGTAATAAAAACCTTTGTCGAGAAGTAATAAATTATGATGATATAATTTTTCATAAGTGGCAGAATGTATGCCCGTGAAGGGTGATCGATCGATGTATATAATAATTATAAACCAGGCCTCTCTCGACCAACGAGGAGAGCGGGAGATGAGGCATAGAGAATTAATATTTTGTTGCTAACAAGCAGAGCGTGTTAATATGAAACCATGAAATGTGTAATATTAAACCGTTATAAGAGAGAGAAATATTATGAGAAATTCTGTTCTTATTTCCTGACTGAAATAGGCAGCCAGCAAGTTGAACAATCCACTATTTGCGTTGAGAAAAAACTATTAATAAAAGTCGTCACGGGAACGAGAATGATGAGACTGTGAAATTCGGTAGGTAAAATAAATCTCGGATAGCGTATTGTGCCTTAAGGGCGTGTTTCGAAGATAAATATGAACGTGAACCTAGGTTACGACAAATACAAAATATTGATAAAATATAGTTAATTATTTGACTGATAAAGACTTGTGGTGATCCGAGGAGTTTTTGCCCCGTGTTTATTTGATTTCCTGTGATATCCTTAGCTTCACCTATGGCACAGTGTAAAGAGCCCCAATGTTAACCTCTCCAAACTTAACAACCATAATATACTACTATCAATTATGAACGGTTCTCTAAACAATAAACAAGCCCATTTTTCGTATTCTAAGATACGAAAAGTGAAAATGAAAGGAAGAGTTTGATAATGTTTTAAATATTATTCAAGTTATAAACCTTCAAGTTGATTAAAACATATATGCAGGAAATTATGTTTGCTTATGCAAAATAAACTTCCTTTGTTGTGACTGGCTTTAATATATATTTGAGAATTAGGCCCGAGAATCATGGAAATAAAAAAAAAATAAAGCCAAATTGGTCCAGGGATTTTAATATTGTTATTAAGGTAAAACTGCATGTTAGGCCTATAAGCCCAAGTGGCTTCTTATTGTTTCTATATTTCTATTGTTGTTATTGTTCTTATGTTCGCTAGGGCTGGCTTCTATGACATTGTTGTTGAAACGTATTTTACTTTAATAATTCAGTTTTCACGAAGTTCTTGCATTGAGCGGACACATGAATCACAAAATACTTTAATCACTAACAACCATCCCCATTCGTGCTAAAGTCCAAATTCCAAAGGGCAACCACATGCCCCAGTCCCATCCATAGAGCATAGAGTAATAATTTCAATAACACAAACATGAGATGCCAAGATCGTGAATTGAAACCGCTCAGTTAGGTACAATTAGATTTTCAAAATCGGGGATTTTGAATTAAATCAGTTTAATATTTATATTTCTAAATTTATTAGATTGTGATTAAATTCAGATTTCAATTTATTTGAAATTTATAAACACTAACTTCTGAACGAAAGTAGTTAAAGTATAAAATTCTTAAAGGAAATTTAATTTAATTAAGCAAATGAATAAAAACTCTTATATGTTTCCACATATATTTCATCTATTTGATTCATTCATTTAATATTTAGTTTTAAGTTGTTACACAATGTTTTAGTTGATTTTTTTTTCACTATTATTGGCTTTAATGGTCCAAAATTCAAGTTACATTTCCACGTTAAGCACTTTCAAAATCAAGTTCAACTGTGTTCAACCTCTTCAAGTCTTCAAAATTCAAAGGTTAAAATAAATCAATCATGTTTAAAAAAAAAAATAAAGAAAATAAAAAGGAGGTAAATTTCTTTTTCATTACTATATCAATCTTTCTCTCTATTTTTCTTTACCTTCAGCTAATCAATTTACCATTTCTAGGTGTAGCAAAAATTTACTTACGTATAAAAACTATTATATACTTCCACATATATCTCTTCTATTTTGCTTATTTTAGTATTTTATTTTAGGATATAAAAACTATTAGCTATATACAGTATATTAGTTTTAGTGGAATTTATATTTTTGTCCCCATGGATATAATTCACCAGAATTTTCACTAAAAAATTACAACGAGGTTCACTTCTAATTCAAGAGTGGTCCTATTTTGTTGCGTTTGTTAAAATCAAAATTTAATAATCAAAATATAAAGTGTATGTAGGTAAATTGTAATTTTTCCTTTCTCAACCTTTATCAACCTACCTCTATTCTCTTTACCTTCTACTCACCAATCAATTTTACCCTAATAAGTTAATGTAATTGCTAATTTAATAAAGCCAAAAGGCTGCGTTATCTTAAGAACTACAAGAACTTCCTCAAGGACCAAAAAAGTCTTTGAAAAAAACAACAAACTCAAGGTAAGACTTACGTAGTTACACTATTGTATATATATATTAATTTTTTTAGTTCTATTATATGAGAACTTCCCGAAGTGTAAAACCACTTCCAAAATATAAATTCAAAAGTTAAGACATAATAGATTGCAAATTTCACTAATCTTAAGTTTTAATATCTTTCAGAGTGATTAGTTGTAAGTTTTATCTGCTTTAGATTAAATTTCCTTCAATTGAGTAATCTATTTGGGTCTTGTCGAAAGAGTTTGTTGCACGCTCTTGGTTTCTTGTGCCTAACGCTGCAAAGTGCATCAAATTTCCTATCCTAGTCCTTATAGCACTTATTGGCAGGGTTGGCACGAAAAAAATTAAATTATTTAAATCAACTGATTTTTTTTATTTAAAAAAATTATGGTTATTTTTATTTTTATTTTTACATTTTAGGAAAATTCTATATTTTTTAAATTACTAATTAATCCTAATTATCACCTAATTAATGATAATAATATTTCATCTAAATAATAAGTAAATTAATCAACATGGTTAAAATCACTTTTAATAAAAAAATAAATAAAATTAGTTAACTCAGAAAATTAATATATATTATATATATAATATATATTTATATTATATATATATATATATATAATATATATATATATATATTATATATTATATATATATATAATATATATATATATATATTATATATAATATATCATATATATATATATAATATATTATTATATATATAAACAATTTAAATAACTTAATTAAAGTAAATAATAATTATATTTACTAAACTTATTATCAATTAGTAACAATTAGAATTAATTACTAATTTTAAAAAATAGTAATTAAAAAAAGCAATTTGTGCCTAAAAAAATAAAAGAAATTTTAAGAAAATGAAGAAAATAAAAAAAAATAAAAAAATAAAAAAGTCAAATAACTCAAAAATTGATTTCTACTATGTTTAATATATATTAAAAAAAAAAAAAATCACCAACCCTGCTTATTGGCATAGTAAAAATACAATTAAAATTATAGTACTTCAGTCCGATGTTATAATTTTCGGACCATCTTGTGTGTGTGTGTACAGTGTACCTTTCGCGGGAAAAATTTCCGCCAAAAAGTAAAACAGAGCAAAACAAAAAAACAAAAAAATAATAATTAGGCATTTTCCTTCAAAATTTAGTTCAAGAAAAGATACAAAAAGTATTTGTGATTATAAAAATAAACTTGTTATGTTCAAAGTCAAATTATAGTTGATTTACTTTTTGCCGGGAAATTTCTCGGGAAAGGTACAAGGAAAACACACACAAGATTACAAGATGGTAATAAAATTATAACTTCGAATTGAAGTAAGTAGTAACAATCACTAACACACGGTAAGCCAATCAGCGATTACTATTGCTCTGACGTCACTAAGTCCCTTCCTTTTTTGATATTTGTTATTTGTGTCTTTTTTTCCTTGCTGGGTTTTGTATGTTATTGTTGCTTGTTGTTTAATATTTGGTATTCTTAGGCTGCACATGTACAACACGTACATGTGTACTTTACTTGCATATTTTTTTTTTTTTTTTTTTTTTTTTTTTTTTTTTTTTTTTTTTTTTTTTTTTTTTTTTTTTTTTTTTTTTTTGTCGCTGTTTTGATTTGGTATTGTTTTGTTGCTGTTGCTGTTGTCTGGTTGACGTCCGTCGCGCTGGTGAAGACCCACACACACCTTAAGAGCTACGGTGACGCTACCATATGATGACGGCATATATTAGTTTTTGTCGTTTGATGATGCGTGCGCATGTATCTTATATATATATATATTATATATTTATATATAATTATTATAATCCTTATATTATATATATATATATATTATGATATATATATATATATATATATATATTATATTAACATGATACCACATCATACCACCACTCCTTTTCAAAAGGAGGGGGCAAAAAAATAAATAAATAAATAAAAAGAAAATTACAAAATAAAAAATAAAATTAAAATAAAGTAAAGTAAACCCACCATGTCCTTGCCTAACCCCAATTCCCTCAGGTGGGCGCAGACGCGGGACTTAAATAGAAGAAGATTGATATTGCAGAGGAAATAGAAGATGGCAAGGAGTTCCACAAAACAGATGTGGCTGGAAAGAAGGGGATACCACAACGAGTGATCCTTGAGTCTCCAATATTCACACAATTTTCATGAGAGAACAAGGCACCTCTTGTGTTACAAGGGCGACGCAG
>JABUQX010045684.1:57500-88153 GCA_015478945.1 Trachelipus rathkii
ACTATAGGAATTATAAGGGAGTTAGTTTATTGAGTGTTGTAGGCAAGATATATGCTGGTATTTTGGTCGAAAGAGTGCGTTTAGAAGCGGCAGAGGATGTGTGAATCAAAACTTTACATTGAAACAAATGATTGAGAAAATGAGCGAAGAAGAATAAATTGTATTTAGGTAATATGGATTTGCAACAGGCGTTTGATAGGATTAATAGGGAAGCTCTATGGCAGGTGTTAGTGATATATGGTGTTGGTGGTAGGCTTCTGAATGGAATCAAAAGTATGTACGATGATAGTGAAGTGTGTGTATGAATAAATGGAGTTGAAAAGTGATTGGTTTGATATTAAGGACCGGGTCCAATTATTTCTCCGGGCAGAGCCCAATTCCCCCCCCCTAAAAATGGACATAAAATTCGTAATTTTCAGCTAATTTTGATGGGGAAAATTGTAAACCGCAGCTTTTCTGACCTCTAAAACGTCGTTTTCGAGTGTTTTTCTGTGTCTGTAGTCATTGTTTTGGTATTTTCAGTTTTTGAAAGCCTATGTTTTTGACATTTTTCGAAATGACTTCAAACTTGAAATATAGATAGATTGGACTATTATCTAAAAAAATTTAGGAACGAAATTTTGATATTTGACCCTATATCTGGGCAATGGCCGATTTTCAAAACCTACTATTTTTGGGTTTTCAAATTGAAAAATTTGGATATTTTTTTTCTGTTTATCCGATCTTCATTAAATTTTCAGAAATTTTGTAGTCGGGGGAGATACACATTTTTTATTTGATAATTTCTTTGTATATGCAGTAGTTTTCGATTTGTTCTTGGAACAAATTTTCCAAAAAAATTTTTTGGAAATTTTAAAAAAAATTTCTTGTGAGTATATAAAACAATTATCTAAGCAAAAAATATGTATCTCGCCCAACTATACAAGCTATGAAAATTTGATGTTGATCGGATAAGTAGAAAAAAAAATTAATATTTCACTTTTTCAAAAAAAACAAAATTTTTTTGAAAAGTGAAATATTAATATTTTTTTTTTTATAGTTGACTAAAGTAAAAGTTTGGCTTACTTCCTTACTCTTGTTAACAATATTGTGGATTATAATTTCTATCATTTTATTATCCCAACTTCAAATTGCTAATAAGTACATCAAATTACTTTTCTTTGCAGCAGTATTCAACAATTTCCTATTTGTCATAATTAAAACACCTATTTGATTTTGCCAATGTGAAGTACATAACCTACGCTTTTTGCTGTAAATTTGTTTGACATTTATCACTCCAACTTTAACACAACTCTCGAGATTCCCAACATGAGCATTCAATTGAATATCATTAAAAATTTAAAAACCCTAGATAGTTTTTAGTGCAATCTTAAACAAGTCTTAAACAACCAAGTTTATTTAAAACATCACTCGACCCAACTTCCCCCCCCCCAAAAAAAATTTATTTCACTTTAAAAAAAATCTGTCATACTTAATATAAATGCGAGTTCGTTGTTTCATCATTTTAGGAAAAACACACTGAATGGATTCCGTTTTATATCCATATTTGGCGCTACTTTATTAAACCATAAACATATATTAAAGAAAAAAGTAAACAGGAATAAAAACGGTCCGGATAAAAAAAATTAACCATAGTTTAAATAACTGCATAACTTGAACCTTAAAATTTAATCTTTAATAAATAACTAACTAAAAATCATTATAACATTTGCTATAGATGTTACTTATGTCATTTTCCTAACTGCTTCGAAATAATAATCTTCGTAAGTCAATGATATAAAAAAAAATATCTGGTTATTTAGACAAAAGTAATTTTATATATAATATAATTATTGAAAAATATAACACTGTACAACAATTATAAAAGATGTAAATATTAACAATTTTCTGAGCCTAATATAAACATGAGTAATATTAATTATTAAACATTATTCTTATTATTGAAATCTTAAGACACTAAATAATAAAAATAAACAACAACAGCAACAACAACAACAACAACAACGATATTGATAACGATGATAATGATAGCGACGATAATGATAATGACGATAATGCTGATAATGATAATGACAATAATGATAATGTTAACGATAATGATAATAAATAAAATAAGAAATTATAACACTAATAATTAAAAGAAAAAAGTTATGTGGTGACCGGCGCATCACAAGGTGGGATAACTATTATGTCCTTTTAAAAATTTCTTAGAAGAGGGGTTGATGGACGTGTCTCCTCCTTTCCTCTTAAGACCACAAGACGAGTCGGAGCTTCCTTGATCTCCAGCGTTTTCCTTATTGTGATGATGTCTTTGGGTACTGTCCCCAATCTTATTTCCAAGAACCTCTTGATCAAAGTAATGATGAAGGTGTCTCCTCCTTACATACTTGCAGTCGACATCCATACCATCTTTAAATGTGTCGCATTTGCAACTTTTTATGTAAACTATTAAACGGACAGGAAAAAATAAATAAATAATAATAAATAATAATAATAAATAATAATAATAAATAATAATAATAAATAATAATAATAAATAATAATAATAATAAATAATAATAAATAATAATAATAAATAATAATAATAAATAATAATAATAAATAATAATAATAAATAATAAAAATAAATGATAATAATAAATGATAATAATAAATGATAATAATAAATGATAATAATAAATGATAATAATAAATGATAATAATAATAATAATAATAATAATAATAATAATAATAATAATAATAATAATAATAATCATAATCATAATCATTTAATTTAACTTACCTTGCTCCACAAATTTGTTAATATCGGAGGTTAAATCTATGTTTTTTTCCGATTTAGCCATTTGTAAACCAATAATCCAAGCCACTTCTAAACATTTTTTATTTCGGGTATTGAAACAGGTTGGGTTTATGTGGATTCTATCAGTTTCTTGATTTCTCTCTAATAAGAGAACCAGTTTTCTAATCGTAGACTCCACAAGACCCTGCCATACCAAAATATCTTCACGAGTCTTCGCTGACGCTAAAACAACCAAAAAATGTCTGCAAGAAAAGGTAAGGAAGGTGATTAGTTTTATGAAACTAATATTCAAAGCAATCTATTTTTACAAGAAAGAATTAGCAATGTGATATGCAAAGTGAAATGAAAAGAAATATGAAACAGAAGACAAAATGAAATAAAAGATCTCTAGTTCAAGATAAACTCCATCTTTTAAATAAATTTGATTTTGGATAAAGCAAAATAGAACCTTGTAAAAAATATTTTTGTGGGTCTACGTAAATTACAACATATCTGACATTTCTGCAGTTTCATTAAAATTGGCGTTAGGATTAAAAGAACCGCAAAATATATTGGGTAGATAAATCTGAAAACGCTAATCATCTTATATATTATTTCGAGTGAAATAAAAATTCATTTCTTCTTTTTTCTTAGAATTACTTTGGCTTTCCAAAGGACTTAATAATAACCAATCATGCACATGATAATAAATTAAATAACTAATTTAGAACTCCTAATAGTTTGGCACCCAGTGGTAGTCACTTTTGTGAGGCATTAGACTTTTTTCCTCACTTCACATCAGGAATATGAAGCCAATAATTTTTTTTAATTCCAGCTCGGGAATCCTGGCTTTGACTCCTCCTTTAGAGTGATAAAATTGTAATGATTTTCAATTTTTTAATCTTTAATTTTTATTTTTTTAATTTAATTTAGTAATCCTGCATCACATAACATTCACATCAAGAAGACTTCAGATTGGGTTCTTTTTTATCTTACACTTTTTCAATGTTGGGTGTCAGTATTAAATTTGTGGAGGGAAATAATCTTTACACCCTTCCAGCAAAAGATATTTCATTTAATCTCCTTTCACTCTTTAATTTTACTAAACAAATCAATAGTTGATGAAAGAATTTGTAGTAAAGATTTGTAGTAGCAGACAATACGCTGTAAAAGGCTTTTAAACACTCCATCCTTTATTATATACAATATATTTTGTTTCAGGTCCTACAAATTGATTCAAGGTTATTCTCAATGATATTTCATAATTATACTAAATTAATTAATCACTTTGAATCAGTGAACCTGATATAATTCTCCATAATATAATAATAATTAATAATAATAAATAATAATAATAATAATAATAATAATAATAATAATAATAATAATAAAATAAAAATAATAATAAAAAAACTATAATAAAAATAATAATAAAAATAATAAAAAAATAATAAATAAAAATAATAATAGAAAAACAATAATAAAAATAATAATAAAAATAATAAAAAATAAATAAATAAATAAATAGATAAAGATAAAGATAAAGATAAAGATAAAGATAAAGATAAAGATAAAGATAAAGATAAAGATAAAGATAAAGAAAAGATAATATAAATAAATAAATAACTAACTTACTTGTATTTATTAAAAAAATTAGCAGGGGTAAACAAAAGATCCCAGGAGCTTTTTCGATCTTTTATTTCCTCAATAGTTTTAAACCCATACGAAAGGCCTGAACTATTGTTTTCTTAGTGCTTTCACATACATTAAATGTAGAATTCTGTTGTGGATAGCAAGGAGTTATGATTGGCACCTTTTGAAATCTATCTTTCATATTTACTCGAGGATCCCAAGCCTATGAGATAAAGGAAATGTATTTAGAAACTAAATTTTAGGGGTAAAAAAACAAATCCTTACACACTGCAGCTTATGCAACTTTAGTGTAAAATTATTTTGCAATTTTACTGCTATAATATTAATATATAAAGGTCATACTTTCGAAATAATTCCTATGCTTTTCTGAAAACAAGAATGACTAACTTTAAAACTTACAAAACACCTCATATCATATACAATTCAAATTTCTTTTAAAACTTTAAATTTCTGGGAGATTTGGGTTATTTAAACAGATCTTTTTATTTCAATAATAGTAAATAGTTATTTAAGACACGAATTAATCAAAGATGAGCTGTATTGAAAGCTGGGGTCTTGGTTCAGCATACACATATGGAAATTATTTTGAACCATTACATATGTATATAATTCAATATTATGTGAAATTTTACAATTACAATTTTACTCTGCTTACCTCAAATTTCATTTTGGCATTATACAGTGGTTTCAAAAGAACCGGAGAAGGCCAAGACCAAGTAGAAAAAACTTTGAACGTCTTTTCCACGATTGTAGATGCAGCCGCGTTAGGGTACAGTTGACAAATCCTGGCGAATAGTAAAGACGTTGATACTTCAGATAGCGTGCGAACCTATGAAAAGGCAGTCGAGGCTGATGATGAACGAAGGAACAGAATAATCGCCAATTGCCTTGGGCAAAAGGTTAATTAGTTAATTAAATTATCGATAATAATTATTAAGCAATTTATTATTATTAGTAAAATTAGAAAAGAGTTTCATATATTTTACAAAATACACACGAATAATATGTTTGTTTGGATTTATAGTAAATATTATTACAGCGTATGAGGGTGTCCGAACCGCGCCGAGAACGAAATACCCCTTCCTGTACCAGCGAACACGAATGAATATGTTCTTGGTATATTTACAGAATAATGAAGAGCAATATTTGCGAGCTGCACTTGAAGCTGAGAGAAAGATGGACTTATTTCTTAATCCTCAAGCTATTGATAATAGGATTCGACCTAGAGTAAGTTTCTTAAGCGTTATTATATTCATAGACGTTATTACAATAGATATTCTTATATATATATATATATATATATATATATATATATATATATATATATATAGTATTATATATATAGTTATATATATTATGTATAGTATATATATAATATGTATTATAATACTTATAATACTGTTTCATTACAGTGTGATAATGCTCAATGTGTCAATAAAGCCGGAGGTGATCGGAATGCAAATAGTCCTGTTAAGAGAAGGTTGATATCCAAGCTCGAACGTCGTAAGCTTCAACGTAATAATGCTGAACGAGCCAAATCCGAAGCATCAACCAGTGTCGCTGAAATACGAGGTGCCTGCACAGCTTGGTGAGGATGTATTGTCTACAAACCGGAACCAGTACCGAAGGAAATCAAGGAATGGTATGTGTATTTCAATACATGACTTCCCTATATATCTCTATAGCTGTTCTATAACAATCTACAATTTGTTTTTATATTTACATACATGTTTTCTCCCGTCTATAGATTACACGCAGGAAGCCCAACAGTCCTAATAAGAAGAGGTTAATCTCCAAGCATGAAAGGCGTAGACTTCGTCGTATCGCTGATGCCCAAAACCAAACCGTAACGGATCAACAGGTCGTGGTGCAGTAACTGTGTAAAATTCCAATTTCAGATCTTAACAGACATGCAATCCTCAAGGTCATGCTACACCTCTCACAGTCTGGGCGTCGGGAAAAAACAAGGGACAAGGGTAAGCATATTTCAAATTCTGGAATCCGTAATAATAGTTACATCCTATACAGTCTACAATTAGCTTAGCACGTTCTTTTTCAGCCTTTCAACAGAATCTTCTGGAGTGCCTGCCCCGTATGCAGCAAGCATGTCCTTAAATATCGGTGGGAAGCCACTGAAATCTCCCAAATAGCCGCGTGGAAGATTGCCGCCCACCGCCCTTATCTGAAAGGCGAGATATTCGCTCAACTTCGGAATTCGTCGGTAAGTTACATCTAGATTATTCTAGAGTATATTACTTGAAAATAGTATTATTGAAGAAATATGTTACCATAATAGTAATGTTACACAGTTGTTTATGAATTTTCATTCTTTTTCCAGAAAAAAACTAAGACAGAAAGGGCACCTGTGCCGATGTAGATGACGGGGGCCTGTTGCGTGGACCGTTAACGTGTTGAGAGGTGTTCATGACATTGAGGAGGAGGAGGTTTTTGATGAATCACCTGCACCCTTTTCTCTACGAAGTTGTTGAAAGTGTTACCGGAGGATTCTACGCGTGAAGTTCAGGGAATTATTGCAAGCACATCCACCGATGTACAGAGTACCGTATCGATCCACCGAAGACGGGTCTTTAACGGTAATCGAGACATTAACGATGTGTTAGTAGCTGTCATACACAGTGTGATAGAACAAGTAAGGAGTAGTGACATATCGAGAGTATACCCTCAGGGCAGGTTTCCTTTTTAGCGGATTTAGGTAATGGAGCCAATTCCACATGTCCGTATTCCTCTATAGAAGAGATATCTTCGATCCAAAGATCTCGACGCAGGTATCTGTCTGATCGTTTTCTAGAACTCTTTCAGTCTGGTGACCGAAGCCATGTTGGACGATTTTTGTGTAGATTTTCCAAGATTATGGCCATTAATCCAGAGGTAATGGGGCCCATTGACGGCCTGTCTTCTGTGTACTTAAACATAAAGAATGGTTAATAAATGTAACTAGCTAGTGGTATATGGAATAGACGCGGAATAGGAGTGTAATGGAACAGTGTAGGGTGTGGATCAGGGCTATAATGGCTGCTATGCTATAAGGGTTCAGGCTTCCACCGATCATTATTTGGAAAACGCAGGCAGTCTGCGCCTAAAATAGGTAAATTTTACCCTAACGATCTACATGAATTAGGTGGCGAGATTGCAACTCGTTGCGGTCTGACTTATGAAGAACCCCTAAAGGCTGAGGATTTTGCAGTAATAGAGGAAAAATTACAGTGCAGGATATTTGTTTTTACTAAAGACGTGAACGGTAAACTCGAGATAATGTTTAAACCACACGAACAGAATAGGTGACTTACCTCTTTTTGTAATAGATACTGACGTGCCGAAGAAAATCCCCATTATTATTATCCTTTTCCTGGAGATTCCATCAAGCTAGCTTTAGGTAGTGTAGAACCTAAGAATATCAAGGGACCTGTTTTTTGTCATCAGTGCTACTCCTTCACCGACCATTTAATTAATCATTTACAAAACGAATGCACGGAGTACAGGTGCGGACAATGCTTAACTTATAAATGTAAAGCCTTACCGGGCGAAACATCAACACTTTTACATTGTGATAAATGCAATCGGGATTTCTATAATAAGGAATGTCTTGAATTGCATAAAGACCTCACGTGCAAATACCTTAAAGTATGTAATTTATGCGATAATGAGATAGTAGCTAATAAAAAAGGTAAACACCGACATGACTGCATGCATATTAAATGCGGGGTATGCGACGAGAAGTATGGAATAGAAGGTGATAATCACCAATGTTTCTATGAAGAAAATCAATGGTTCCAACAGATGACGGCTTCGCAAAACGTAAGAAACATTACCTCTTATTATGATTGATCGAACCTATAATCATAATAGTCGGGAAGAGGTAGGAGGACGCACAAAAACTGACATGCTTCCATACATTCATGAGTATGCTAGTATGGCAGGTAAACCTGCGGCGAGGAAGACCTAAGACAATTACCAGCACCCGTGTAGACTTGGCGGGTATGCGGGCTCGGAAGCTGAAATAGCTTTCAAATTGAAGTCCTGGAAGACAACAGAAGAGTATGAGAAGTGCCATGCTGTCGATCTAGTTTCTCAACTATAATTACAGCTGTTGGCAAAAACACAAGAAGTCAATACATACTAATTGCAGCTCATAACGGCGGTAAGTTCGACAATCAGTTTGTTTACAGCAAACTGCTTGCCAGGCCTACCGTCCATTCCATATCTTCCAACCCTATGAAACGTGGAACCAAAATTATAACTATGACAGCTAACCACAATATCCAGTTTAAGGACACGTTAATGTTTATGCCCTGCGCCCTGAAAAAACTCCCTAAGTGCATGGGCATTACAGGTGAGCTTTCTAAAGGATTCTTCCCTTACCGTTTTCTTACCCTTGAGAATATAAATTACAAGGGTGACATTCCGGCTAAGGAGACCTTTGAGACACATCGTATGTCCGACAGTGAAAAGGCTGATTTTGATCGTTGGTATCAAAAATTTTAACAATAGAGGACTACGTAGTCATGCAAGGTAATGTACTTTTTTCTTGATTGTGTACAAGAAGTTAATCGATCTAATCCTCAATACCTTCGAGAAATTCAGGGGGCAATCTTCCTTAAGGATCATAAAGTCGACTGCTTACTTGATTGTTCTACCATTGCGGCATTATCGTTCATGATATATAAAATGCACTATATGCCTGCAAATACACTGGCCCATATAGGACGTACTGATGAATCAAACTACTCATATGATGGTGTGAAATGGCTTACGTTCATGGAGATGTATAAGGGTCATCGAATCGAACATGCAAGGAATGGTGGCGAGCGTAAATTTAAAATCAAAAACAGGTACCTAAAGCCTGACGGTTACGTTGAAATCCCAGCTGAAGACCACGTGCCCTTCGACCTTAACGAGTTCTTATCGTCCCGTCAACTCAACGTTAATGAACAAACGATAGAACTGAATAAGAGACGCCCCCCTCCTCCCTCTGGTACAGTCATGAAGAAGATTGTCCTACTCTTCCACGGTTGTGTATTTCACGGTCATCAAGCATGTAAGAAAGGCTTAGAAAAACTCTATGGCAAATCAAGTCTTGATAGGTACAGTACAACCATGAGACAAGAAGCGGATTATAAGTCGCAAGGTTATGAAGTAATTAGAATATGGGAATGCGAATGGGCTAAAATGAAAAAAGAGTGTGAGGTCACTGTTGTAAACACAACCGACGAAACACGAACTGAGAAGTTAGGAGATACTGGGCAGTCAATTGTAATGAACTTGCAAATTGCGAAATCTAGATGGTAGGTGAAGCCTGTGTATCGCGCGGGCGTCAGAAGCCTTCGTATACTATTATTCCCACCGACAGAAGGGGTTCAATTGAAGGTACCGGGTAGAGTTTGCACCTCACTGTACCTTTGTGTTCAGTAAAACAAGAAAGCCCTTTCGCAGCAGGATGCCCTGACGAAAACTCGGTAGGTAGGGATCTCCTACCGGATAGAAAAGTTCGTTCCCAAGGAAATGAATTTCCACTTATTTCGGACTAATCGTCAATTGTTTCGGTATTACCTCCTAAGAATCTGTGACACTCCGTCTGGCCTGGCCCGACATGATCAATCGGTTAAGATATTCGTCTCTTGTAAGAACATTGCAGCGCCTGCGGCTATGAAGGCAAATGCAGACATACGGACATCAACGTATGTTAAAAGGAGTATACTGTATGATTGTTGCCCCGAAAATTAGCTGTAGAGAAAGGTTATGAGATTAAAAAGATACAGAAATATGGAAATTTAACCTTCAAAATGACATATTCGGCAAATACATTGAAACATTCTTGAAGTGGAAAGACTGAGGCCTCGGGGCTACCGGATGGTGTAACCGAGATAAAACGTGCGAAGAATTCTTTCAATACCTGCAAGATTTCAAGGACATTGAGCTGAGGGCGTAACACTTGACCCAAACAATATTGAAGAGCAAGTCCTAGGAATGCGATATATAGGCAAACTCTTCTTAATTCATTATGGGGAAAACTAGCTCAACGTATTCCGAAGAATGAAGACATCGTCTGCACTAGCTATGCACAGGTCTGGGAATTGATGAAGAGAGCTGATCTTAAGCGTTAGAAGGAAATCAGCTGTGTCGTGGGGATAGCACATATACGGTTGAAGTTACACATAAATGCTTTCACTAAATAAAAAACAGCAAAAGGGCCACAAATTGTGCTGTCTGCTCCTTACCACAGCTTATGCGAGGGGTCGAATTATATAGTAATGCTCCTACGATCTTCTAGGGTCAGAGGGTACTATAATCCTGTGACATCCGATAGCTGTGTGTTTCACAGGCTCGTGAAGGTGAATATATGTTCCTGATGACGGGAAAATTCTGTAGGAAACCTGACTGATGAGATAGGATCTGGAGAAATAGCTGATAGTTTCGAGTGTGCGGGCAGCGGGTCCTAAAAATCCTACGCTAATTCGAGTAATAGAAGAATGATTCGAGTTGCTTTAGCATCTTGAAAAGCAAAAGGTTTAACGTGAACAAGGACACAGAGCAGCATATCTATTAATTTCAAGGGTATGGGCAAAGATTAATTTTGATAAGATGGTTATGGATGTTGAGAAGACCAGAATCGTGATTGGATGGTGCTTAAACGACAATAACTCACTTCTAAGCAATATGAATCAAGGATACATGACGTAATCAAGCATTAGCTGTTACGGCAATTATGAATGAGTGAAGAAGATGGTGAGAGTCTACACTTCACAAAAGATATCACATAATCTTGAGACTCCGCTCAGCATACGTAAATAATGAAAAAAACATTACCCGGGATGAAGTGTGGTTCCTGATATGAAAAATGCGGCCAATATGAAATAATGAAGGATGCACGCTAATAAATGAATTAAGAGTTCGCCAGCATCTCAGATAAGAAGGAATCTTGTTAGGTAGTGCCTCTGCACTGTAAGCAGCAGGGGTAATGATGGGTGACGAGCTTAGAAAACTTAAAGATAAAATATAATTTCATTGTAATGTACAAAATATAAATGATATGTTATAGGTATTTGTTAATAAATATTTTTTTTTATAATATATGTATATTTACTAAAATAAAATATTTATTTGTATTACGCTTTCATTACCATTTTTTTAATTTATCCTGTGTGCGATTTTATTTAATTCTATTTTTATTTTGGAGATCCCATTATTATTATTTTTTATTTGGGAAAGAATTGTATAAATCTTTTGGGTTGCCGAGGTATTAATTAAAACGTAACATGGCTGTAAAGTCTAGAATGAGTAGTTGTATATACAGTCATAAACTAAAAAACGGTAGCCTGTAGATTCTCAATAGCGCAGTGTATAAGCCGCAGTGTACTCTAGGGTGGTTATTGTATGATCAAGGTATGAAACCTTAACATTATCAGAGAGGTTCACGTCCCATATTGGGATGGGTGAGTGTCTGCGTGGTAAATTAGACTGAAGGATCGAAATCCCGGGATAGTCCTATTTGACATAACGCTCCACTTCCACTTTCGGGCTATGAAGATACCTTTTATGTTCGTGCTGCGGATTTGAACCAACCTGTCACGCGCCGGGCGGGAAAACGCGGAAAAGGCGGCTCTGCGGGCGCTCGCGCGCGGCGGGAAAACGCGGACGTAAGAAACGCGCGGGCTGGATTGCGGGTAGCAGCCTGCGGGGCCCAGGATTATAGACATTGAGAGAGAGAGAGAGAGCGCGAGAGCGCGCGAGAGGAGGGACACCAAAAATTGGCGTGGGCAAAAATGACCCATGGACGAGAAAAAAATTAGGGGGGGCCGTACGTACACGGTTGCTAACGCAACCGTTTGGCCAACCCTGCTTCGAAGGGTTGCTAAGAAATTACGGTTGCCAACAAAATAGTGGTGGCCAAAAAAATGTAGGGTTGTCAAAACATTAGGGTTCCTCAAAAAATACCGTGGGCCGAAAAATGACCCATGGAAGATCAAAGGTCAAGCCCAAAAGGTCAAAGGCCCAAAAAGGACAAGGGCAGCAAAAAAGTTCAAGGCCAAAAAGGTCAAGGTCAAAACAGGTCAAGGCCCAAAAAGGTCAAGGCCCAAAAAGGTCAAGAAAAGGTAAAAAATGGGGCTCGAAAAAGGCCAATCAGGGTCGTTCCTGGCTTCTTGCTGTGGTCAAAATGACCTAACACGAACAAATGCGACCATCAGGACCCTACTACCTATATATTAGGAGTACTTATAGGATGTAATATTATATGTACTATAATATAATATATATTATAGTAGTTATATAGTATATAGATAAAATTATCCCCCTCTGAGAGGCTGATTCACCCTGGCTGGGATTGAAAACTGGGGGCCCTAGTCAGATGAACTCGGGCATGTGTTTGACCAGCCAACGTCACGTGAAGCTAAAGAGAAAAAGAGCGTCCAGAAATTTCCTTACCTGTGGTGAATATGAAGCACCCACCAAGACAGTGGACAGTCCTGCGCCCTTTCCCAGTCCACGACTCAGCCACAGGAAGATTCTTGCGTTCTTTTTAAGTCCATCGTTATCGTGGTGGTCAAACACAATACGCGTTCATTCTTGCTAGGGCCCAGGTTCATCCCAGCAGGGTGAATAGCTCAGGAAGGGTTTATGTTTTATCTAATATCTTTATTGACACTTGGCTGCGATAATTGTACGTGGGTTAATCAATATATATATATACTAGGTATATACTATATATTGTACTTTAATAGTTATATTATAATAGTAATATATATTATATGATATATTGTGTATATTATGGTAATAAAAATAATATTATTTACATGGTATATAGGCCAGCCTCCCGAAAGCATCATGCAATGTAACTAAAAAACTATCAATCACGCTAACAGGACAAATAGAATAAGCATTTTTGCATTTCCAGCAAGCAATTTCAGTTGATAAACTTTAAATTTTTTTTATTATTGTTTAATATTTATTAAATAGCAGCCTTAATATATTAGTATAATCTTGGGTCTGGCAGCGTACGCTCTTTAATTAACCTTCCATTTCTGCAGAAGTACGAGAGCAAGAGTTTACCCTAAAATCATTGTTTTTTATTATGCTCTGGAGAAAATGATGTAATTTTCTTTTTAATTTATTTTTAAGGATCGAGCCGACGGAGGGACAGAAGGGGGACGAAGTCCCCCCCGTCGTCCCCCGATAGGCCAAGAAACCCCGACCTTGTCGCATCTTTTTGTTTACCCGTGGGATATGCTTTAGTTAAAAAAAATCGATATTTGGCCAACTTTTGACGTTCCCGGTCTTAGTTAAAAAAATCGACATTTGCTGCTTCTCAAAAAAATGATCATATAAATACAGAATTTTTCCAATCATTTTTAAGCAATGTTAATTTTTTCAAAAAAGCGTTATTTTTTTTTTTTTTTAATTTGCATGGGACTGATAAAATGTCTCCTGATTAATAAAATGTTTATTTATTTTGCTGTAAACTGTTAATATTTTTTTTTGTTACATGCATGTTGCTTTCGGGAGATCTGATCCCATATATATATATAGTATATATATACTTATATATAGTATATAGTATATATATAGTTTATATATATTATATATATATATATATTAGTAGTATATAATTATAGTATAGTATATAATATATTATTATAGTATATATATATAGGATATATATAGGATTATATACTAGTATATTATATTATATATATATATAGTATTATATACATATATATATATAAATAATTATATATATATATATATATATATATTAGATATATGATATATATAGTATAAGTATATTATATATATAATATATATAATAGGAAAGAGAGGAGAGAGAGAGAGACACACACAGACACACACACACACACACACAGACAACACACAGGCACACACACACACACACACACAACATAAGGACTGACAACAGACGGCTGTTAGATAGAGAGACCTTATAAGCTCGTGTCAATTTAAGAAGCAGACTAATTTTAATTGTTTAAGCGAAGCAATCAGCTCAGCAAAACGGTGGGTATAATTTTTGCAAATAGAGCCTTCCCTCACGCAAAGAATTTTGAACTTGATAGAATACTGCAGTGAGTAATTAAATTAAATTTTAGTTTCTTATGCGAAAATAGGGTGTATATGTATCGTATGTTTAAAGGATTATATAGCTTATTATATTATAGTGGTATATATATATATATATATATATATAGTATATAATTATATATATATGCTATATTATTATATAGTATAGTATATATATATTTATATAGTATATATGTATATATATGCCAATGAATATATATATAATAGATATAGTATATATAGATATTAATATATATATAGATATATATAATATAATATATATCATAGCTATATTATATTAGATAAACTACTAATATATAGTATATATATATTAATACTTATTATTATATATATTTATATATAATATATAGTACTAGTATATATATAGTATATATTATATATATATATAGATATTATATATAAAATATTATATAATAAATATATATATATCTAGTAAAATAATTATATAAGTAATTGATATATACTATATATATATTATATATTATATAATAGTATATATACCTTATCGTATATATAGTAGTATTGTATACTATATACTATATATATAATATATATAAAGTAATATAATATATATATATGTAACATAATAATTATATAATATATATAATATAATATTTGTGATATATAATATTTATAATTATGATTATAATATATATATAGTATATATCTATATATTATAGTACTATATATATAGTATATATGTTATAGTATATATAAATATATATATCTTATATTATATATTATTATAACTTAACTATAGTATATATATATAGTATATATATGACCCTGTTACGAATAAAGAATGGGATTATCTTCTGATTTTTTTTATAGATAGTATTTTTGAAAGGCTGATAATAAATAGAAACATACTAAGAGTTGTTTTGTCGTAAATTGAATTGATGACACAACGAAACTGTTTCGCTAATCCCTCTCGACCCGCGAGCTCTGGGAAAATAGGTTAAATATAGCTTCAATAGCAGTAGTTCTATATGAGCCTTATTATAAAAAGAAAAAAAAAGAAAATAGCATTTCTTTAAAAAATGAAAATTTATTATTATTTTTTCATCCGCCTCATTTGATAAATATAAATAGAGTATATTAGTATAGTATTTATATATATAAATATATATATACTGTATATTATATTATATATATATATACTATAGCGATATATATAAAAAATATATATATTATATATAATATATATATATAGGTATATATATAAATATACTATATTTATTTATTATTTTATTATGTTTTTATTATTTTATATTCTTTTTTGTTAATTTTTAATTTATATTATAATTTTTATTTTATTATTATTATATATTATAATATAAATAATAAATATTATATATAATTTTATTATATAGTATTAATAATATATATTAATTATATATATTTATAAATATAATATATTAATATATATAATATAATATATATATAATTAATATATTATATATATTAAATTAATATTAATTAATAATATAATATCTAATAAGTATAATATAATATAATATAATATATATATATAAATATATAATATATTTTATATATATTTAATAATATATATATATTAATTAATATATAATATTAATATATTATAATATAAAATATTATATATGAAAATTAATATTAATATTATATATATATAATATTAATATTATTATATAATATAATTAATAGTTTTTAATATATATTATATATATATATATATAATTAGTAATAATTAATTATTATATATAATAAATATATAGTATATATATAATATATATTAATTAATTACAGCTAGCCGTATATGTACCTAGAAATGACGTCACGTATATGATATGATAGAATTTGTTAATATATATATATAGATATATATATAATTATAATATAGTATATTAATTGTTTAAAGAAAAAGTATATATAATACTTATATTTTTATAATATTATTATCTTATTATTATAAATAATGTATATTATATTATTATATTATATATTATATATTATAATAAATTAAGGTACTTATTAAAAAATTATATCATATATATATAAATATATATAATATTATATATTATTTATAAATAATATATAATTCATATTATATATTACTATATAATATATTACGTCTAACGTGTTCAGACTTAAACGTCACAAAATAAATTTTTATTTATTTTGACCAAAATATTTAATAATATATATCTATTATTATTTTTATAAGAAATTTATAGATTATTAAAATCAGAATATCAAAAGCATATATATATTTATTAAAATAAATTGAATATAAATATGAAAGCTATAATTTGAGATGGAAAACATTACTACTATATTATCCTAGCAGAATACTTATGATCGGCGAGGTATTACCTAGATAGTAGTTAACGATAAAAAGTACGGACGAATGGTTGATGGAAATACATAGTATTCTACAATAAAGATCGATATTGTATTGCCCTAATTTAGTTATATCAACCTTCTAATAAATATATCTTAATATTAAAAAAATAAATAAAATCAATGAATTTTAACACCAACAATGAGATACATAAAATCGAACAGGTCATATTATTAAACATGATTAGTAATAAATTAGCTTAATATACTATATTAATATATATTAGATATTATATAATGTTATTAATATATAGTATTATATATATGTATATATACTATATATATATATTAAAATATATATATATATTAATATATATATATATATAATTAATATATATATAATAATAATATATATATATATATTATATATTATAGTTCTATATTAATATAATATATATATAAATATATATAATATATAATATATAAGTAATAAATAAATAAACCAAATATCATCATATATATATATATATATATAATAAGTATAGTTTATTTATATATAGTCGGTTATAATATTAGTATATCATATATAATATTAATAATATATATATATATATATATAATAATATATATATAAATATATAGGTATATAAATAACTATATAATAGTTTATATATATATAATATATAATATATATATTATAATATTAATGTATTAAGTTATAAATAATAATAATAATATATACAGTATTATATTTCTAGAAATATATGTATATTATATACATATATATATTAATATATATATATATATATAATATATATTAAATAAATAATATACATATATATAATATATATATATTAATTATGAATTATATAAGTATATATATTAATAATATATATATATTATATATTATTATCATATATTAATATATAGTAAATATTTATAATATATAATTATATATATATATTAATATTAATAGATATATATATATAATATGAATTATATATATATATTATATAATATAATAAAATAGTATATATTTTATATAATATATATATATAAAATTACATTATAATATTAATATTATATATATATATAATATAATATATATATATTATATATATTATGATAATAATATATATATATATATATATGCTCATTAATGCCAAATATATATACTTATATATCCCACTATATCATATAAGTATATATATATTTATAATAATATATAGTATATATTATTTAATTAATATATATATAAATTAATTTATTATATGATAATATATAATAATATATATATATATATATATATATTATTAATAAAGATATAAATATATTAATTAATATTAATATATATTAATAAATATATTATATATGATATAATTATATTACTATATTATTATATAATATATATTGTTATATAAATATAAATATTAACCTTTAATAAATACTTAATCAAACTAATTATAAGTAAAGCGCAAAGAACTAAATTTAATTTATTTCTTACTAGCCACTCCTACGTTTATAAAGTTTAAGTATACACTGATAGATAGTTAGATAGATATATATATATGAGTATATAGTTTGAATACATATTTAGTAGCTAAAAAAATATTATAATCAACCACATACTTTGTTGCATGAGCTATAGTATTAGCTATCGCTACTATTAAACATATATTTCAAAATTTTATCATTCATTAGTATTTATTATTATAAAATATTGAAACGAGTCTTTTATTATAGATATAGGCCTCATCTATCTTAACAGTCCTGTCTGTTTGTTCTTAATGTGTGTGGTGTTTTAGTGTTGATGAGATGATGTTGGCTGTGTGTTGTGTGTATATATGTACATATATAGTTGTGGGCACGCGTTCCGCTAAATTCGCTAACCGAAACTTTCATTAGTGACCAATTAGCTTATGTTAAATTTAAATCAGCTAAAACTAAATGTATCAACTATTAAGAAGGGCAGAATCATCATCTGCATAGGGATGAGAAAAATTACTTTTTCAGCAGCATCGCTTAACTTTAGGAAACAGGAACCACACTTCATGGAAGTAAAAGGCATAGAACTTTGGGGAAACCTGCTCGAAGGAGGAGGTGACTGTCGTCGCCTTAGGCGAGAAAGCTTTGACCGATCTGTTCAAATACAAAACAGACCATCCAGTTATTCGGTTGAGCGCAGTTTTTTGTCGACAAGGAATTCAGGGCCGCGAGAGACACTCTGTTAATTGCCAACTTTAAGAGATCGATGTTCACGAGATGGAATCGGAATCACGTCGAGGGAACGGAATAGCAGGAGGGCAAGCAAAGTAAAAGCATTAATTATATTAAATTTATTTATATGCGTATTTTTTAGAGTATTTTATTGGTTCTAATACTACTTTTACTGTAAATTAACTGCATGCTGAATGCAAAACTAAAGTTTCAATTTATTTATTTGATCTTTTAATTATTTAATCACACCTTGTGACCTTGTCAAAAAACAAACTGAAATTAAATTCACGTAATGAAAGTTAGCGGTTAGACGTTTTTGTTGGTATCTTCCAATGATAAATTCACTAGAGAACAAATTTTTTTTACTTGTGTATGAGACATTTCTTATGTATTTTGTTGCGCTGAATCCAAAAATCATGTTTCTTTTGTCTGTAAAGTTCATTTTTGCCTCTATTCACATGAAAACATTAAAAAGAAAAAAATTGTTTTTCCCGTGAACAACGGTAAATCGGTTGAGTATTCAAAAAGATGATCTAAATAATAGTATGTATCGTGACTAATTATAGAGGCCTGAAAATTTTATATGATAGATATAAATAATAAATGATTATTGCATTATTATAGTAATGATACCCCCCCTTCCTCATAAAATAAAAAGAGAAAATTCTTTGAAATTCATAAATAAAAAATTTCGATATCTTTTTTATCATTGGTCATATTACGAAATTTTCAGAGGATGTATAATTGAACAAGATATACATTTTTTAAATAGCGCTACGATTATTTATTTACCCAACAGCTATGCCGCTGCTCATGGAAACATCAAATTTTGGCATAACTGCAGTATTAACATAAAAACAATGAGATTTTTGGATTCAGCACCACAATATACATAAGAAAAAAGTATTTGAATCATAGATACAGAAAAAATTAATAAAATTTGTTCTGCTGTATAGAAAAGCGATTCGCCATATCAAAGGTAAATTTTTAGATTACCTGTGCCCATCATATATATTAATATATATATATTTATATATATATATATTATATATATATATATATAATATATGGGCTATTATATATATATATATTATAGTATATAATATATATTATATAATATTTTTATGCTATGTCTTTTTTTTTTATATATACATATATATATATATATATATATAATATATATATAATATATATATATATATATATATATATATATATATATATATATTATAAGCGTATATATATATATATATATTATATTATATAATTATATATATTATATATATATATATATAAATATATATATATATATAATATTACTATATACGGTATATATATATACACCGCTATATATTATAATGATAGAGAATGGAAGAGAGTGGAGGGGTGCCCCACACTATTATATGCGGATGATTTGGATTTGTGTTGGCGAATCGGAAGAGAGTCTGAGAGTTGGTAGAAGGATTTGGCAAGGTGTGTAAAAGGAGGGCGTTTGAAAGTAAACGTAGATAAGAGTAAGGGTTATGGTTGTGAAGTGAGGACAGTCCTCGATGAAAGTTATGTTGGATGGTGGGCAACTGGAACAAGTGTCTGAGTAAAAAATATTTAAGGATATATGTTGGATGAAAAGAAAACGGAAATGATGCAAAGTGTAGTAGGCAAGTTGTGAATGGAAGGTGGCTGCCGAAATTAAATCCTTGGTGATGTAAGGGACCTAAGTCTTGAGTGCGCCAGGGTTTACATGAGGGTATGTTGTTACTGTGTAATGTATAGTAGTGAAACTATGGTCCTGGAATAAGATGTAAGATCTAAAGTACAATGTGTTTCAACATGGACAATCTTAGGGGGGGTGTTAGATGTGTAGAATTAGAATTTGATATTTAAATATGTAAGGATGAACGCTATTAGGTTAATGAAGTCTGTCTTGCTGTAATTTTAGAAGGGTAAATGTGTTAGAATATAAATGATTAAAGTTTAAATTTATATTGTTAGTAATAGTTATTGGTCATTGCCGAAAGAGATGTTTATTGATTTGATTAGTTCTCGAGTATTTGTTAAGTGTTTGGTAGGTGATTATAATAATAGTTGGGATGAGATGTTAGCATTGATAATTCGAACCGGCTTATGGGAGCTCTATGAAGATAATAGTAGTGAGATTTGAGTTTATCAGATAAAGATATGCCTGGAGGAAGAGATTGTTGAAGTAATACTTGATGCGGAGGCGAGAAGAAAGGTGTATAATAGGAATGATATTGAGGTAGGTATATTATGTGTTTAGATTAGGGGTTATTTGGTTTTAAGGTTTAGGCCCACTATAGGTGAAAGGGTTTAATGAACTCGCTACATTTGATTAGAGATAATAGCTATATATATTAGTGAGGTTACCGTATTTGCAGGTATCCTCTGTGAACTTCTTAGCATGAATATATTATCCTTTGTTATTTTGTCCAACTATAGGATAATCTTACAGGCTTAGAGAGGGGGTAATAAATTTTTCATTGGGATTAGGTTGGAGTGGTTGTAGATATAGGTTGTGTCTTAGTATTTGCGAATGATGATTGGTTTTTCATATATTCTTTTATCAATTTATCTTTATATATCATTGTTTCTCGACTATTGTTTGACTATTTAGTTGTTATTGTGATACTCTTCATATTATGCAATTATTTATTTTGTATTATTTATTATCTCCTAGTGTGTTGCGGAGAGGAAGGTGGTTGATGATTATAATACTATATACTATATAAAGAATATTTTTAATTGGAGGAATTCTCGTTTCATTAAGGGGTATTTTTCCTTTTAAATTTTTGTAAAGAAAAAATCGAATCATAAATGAAAACAGGGTATTTCAAATAACTAATGCACAACTATCCCCTCAAAAAAAAAAAAAAAAAAATTATATATATTTATATATAAGTATATTATATTTATATATTATATACTATATTTAATATATATATAATATATATAATAATTATTTACTATTATATATATATATATATTATATATTTATTAAATATTTATATATTATATTATATAATATATTAATTATTATAATATATATATTATTTATATATACTATTAATATATTATATAATATATATTATATTTATATATTTATATATAATATTATTATTATATAATATACTATATTTATTTTATATATATATATAATATATATATAAATATAATTATTAATAATAATATATTAATATTAATTATTATCATATAATTACATTAGGTTAGGATAACTATGTGAGTTTGCAAATACTTTATTAACACGGATTATCTTTGACTACTATGGCATTTATTTCTAGGGATATATATATAATAAATAATATATTATATATATATAATTTATATATATACAGATTCCAAAAAATTAATAGATCAGGATAATAAGACTGTAGTTTACAATGTCTCGAATCTTCGGTACATTCACTTATTTACTTTGGAATACATGCTATGCTGGTTGATATTTGATTACTAAACAGTTAGTCTTTCGGCAAAGAAGAATTATACGCTTTAACAACAAAAAACGTTGCATCTTTATATCATATATAATTACATTCTACAAATTTGATTTGAGCTACTAGAACCTCATGCTGGATCATTATCATCTCATCATCGTCTTCGAGTAATAGTGAGTATAGTAGTTAAAAGTTAGATCTGATGTGATCTAGAAGTTTAGAGCAGATAGAACTATAGTTGGTCAACAATTAGAAAGGTTGGTAGAGAGGGACTTGGTTGGATCAAGAATTTTTCTTCTATCAAAATTGGTCTTGAAAGAGAGAAGAAGAACAACGGCGCGCTATTTGTCTCGGGCACTCATGGGATATATGATAGATACAGATGCGGTCAGATTAGTTGTGTACCAAAGGACTCTCTGGACGAATGAATGATGTCTACGACTAATTATTAGCGTGTGTTGTAAATAGGGCATGTATAAGATGGGAGAAAAATATATATGTCAGAATTGTTTGAGTATAGAATCCATAGGTGAGATAGGAGGTATTAATTAGTGTATTCTATTGTGTGATTATGTGATATATGATATTTATATATAATTATTGAAATTAATTTGAGTATATAGTTTGTTGCTGATGTTGGTATTATTGGTGTTATATTTATTATATTTGTTATATATATTTAGTTAATTGTATGATGATGATAATTATTAAGTGTGTGTAAGTGTAGGTTTGTGAGGTTATAGCTCATTTATTTTGTATATTAGAGAGATGAGTGTAGAGGAGAAGGAGAGAAAGGAGAGGAGAGGAGAGAGGAGAGGTAGTTGTCTTGGAGAGATGTAAGATGTAGGAGTACTGAGAAGAGAGTAGAGAGATGTGGGATTGTATGGTGTAGATGGTATGAGTATAGCAGAGAAGGGAGAGTAGATGAGAGAATGGATAGGTAGATGAGAGATATAAGATAAGGGGAGAAGTAAGAGAAGGAGGATGAGGGAGGAGAGAGAGAGGGAGGAGGTACGAGAGATGGAGTAGAGAGTAGATGTGATAGATGGAGAGTGAGAGAGAGCTTTTGAACAGACGAAGAAGATGTACAAGAGACATATAGTTAGATAAATGGAGAGGGAGGTTGAGAGAGAGAGAGGGATGTAGGAGAGAGGTGTATAGGAGGAGAATGTAGGAGAGAGTAGAGATAGGGAGTAGGGCTGGTGAGCGCGGAGAGATTAGATAGCACTGAGAGAGTAGAGAGAAGTGTGAAGAGTTAACTCTAGAAATAAGTATTTGAGTAGAGCAAACGTACAGTTAGAGATATAAGATGTAGTGAAGGTAGGGATGGATGTACAGTAGAGAGAGAGAGGTTATTGTTAGGAGCAGGAGAGAAGTAAGTAGGATGTGAGATAGAGAGAGGATGAAATAGAGAGGGTAAGATGAGGCGAAGATCTGGGTTTCGGATTGGGATACTTTGAGCAGCTAGACGTAGTATGGAGAGAGATAGAGAAGTACGAAGGAGAATAGAGAGGGGAATAGTGGTGTGTAGGGAGAGAGTAGAGATCTCGGTGGGCGGAGAAGGAGGTAGAATGGAGAATAAATGAGAGAGAGTTGGTATTGAATGGGATGTTAGGCAGAGAGGTGGAGATGGAGAGTGAGATATGTATGTAAGAGTGTGATGTAGCGGGTGTATGAGAGAGGTGATATGGAGTAGGAGAGAGAAAAATGCAGAGGGAGCAAGGAGCTAGAGACGCAGGGCAGAGAGAAATATAAGAGGTGCATAGCGGATAAAGAGAGGAGAAGTGTATAAAGAGGAAGGGAAAGGGAGTTTGGAGAGGGGAGGGAGGAAATGTGCAAAATAGAAGATAGGAAGAGCGAGGACGGAGTGTTATGTGGAAGAGGGAGTATGAATTGGTGGTCAGCGAGCAAGAGGTATGACATAATTTCGACCCTCTATCAGAAAATGTGAAAAGAGTCTACACCGAGAGACTGTCATTTTTGTATATTGTTAAGAGAGAGACGGAGAGAGAGAGACTGCATATCGGAAGCTATGTATAGCAGTAGGATGATCTATAGCATAGTTGTCGCATGGTAGATTCCGCAGGTGTTGAGAGAGAGAGTAGTGAAGGCAGAACAGCGTCAGGCCAATTCGTAGTGATAAGGGAGTTAAATGATGGGAAATATAATAAAAAGTGGTATATTCTTTCCAACCTTTTTTTTTTATGCTTTTATGAGTAAGTTATCAATGGGGTCCAGTGGATTTTGGGTAAAAACTTTCTCGCTTGGAAATTTTTATTTGATTATATATATAGATTATATATATATATATATATATATATAATTATATAAATAATATTATATATATATTTATATATATATATATAGTATATATAAAGTATATATATATTATATATATATGATAGTAATAATATAAGATACGTATATAGTATATATATATATGATATATATTATACATATATTATATCTATAGTAAAAAAAGAACGACCGACCCACCCAACCACCGACCCACCCACCCAATATATTTTATTCTTTCTATATGGTTGCTCATTAACATATGTACTATTAAAACGTGGTTTGGGAAGGAAGCGAGATATAAATTCCGCTTCTCAGATGTGTAGATTAATCAGGTATTCCTTTATTAGGATAACTTTATTCCTCCTGAAGTATGCATAGATAGAATAATTTTTAAAACAAGTTCTCACAGATATAGTAATTGTAGCTGTTGTTTCAAGATTTTCAGTTATGTAGGGAGGAGGAAATGTTAAAAATCAATAAATATTCAACATCTTTTTCCTTATAATTTATAGAAAAATGAGCTGGAAATGCAATATTATTTCCCTTTTCCGATACATGGTGGCGTAACTGATATGTTCTAGCTGCTATAACGTAAATCAGCATTGATCCAATTAAAACCAGCATTTTTTACTATGATTATTTATATAATTTAGTTATTATTTTTTTATTTGCTTTACAAATCTCTTTATATTTATTTTTTATGTTTTGTTGGTTTTTGCTATTCTTTCTCTAAAGAACTATTTAAGGAATTTGTAACTATTCTCATTACTGTTAGCGATCAAAGTGTTCGGAAACTTGCAAATTCAGATAGCTTTCTAAGTTGTATGTTTTAAGAGTCCTAAATACCGTTATTTGCGATTAAATGAATAAGAATTGAATTTAATAACGATTTATATTGGGAGTTATGTATATTTAAGTTGATATCTTCTCATTAGTGTAATGGGTAGGTACAGGGCAATTTCAGCGGTACTCGTATAGCTTTAGCTCGTAATATAACGTTACTTTATGCTCCGAAAGTGTTCATATGAGCCTTTCACCTCACATATTCATGCTTCTTTAATGAAAATCATTTTTAATAATACTTTTGTGCTCAAAATATTATACTATAAAAATATAAGCTCCAACCTATGCATGCTATTTACTGTCACCATGACTATAATTGTGTATAATTCTAATTATATATACTGAAGTGATTTTAAGAATGGGTAGAAATAAAAATAGTTATTCCAGATATTTTTCTATGAAGTTTGCTATTATTTTGGATCATTCTTTTTGTGACAGCCAATATTAAAGTGAGGAAAAAATTTAACTTATTATTTCAAAAACTTTGTGTGATAGAGAAAACCTGAAGTACACAATTAGATTATATACATATATATATAGTATTATATTATATATTTAATATTTCTATATATAATATAATATTAGTATATAATTATATAATATAATATTATATAGTGATACATATATATATATTACGTACTATGTATATAATATATCTATTATATATATAGGTAGTATAGTATGACCTAATGGGTTTGAAGCCTTACCTTAAGATGGTGCCAAGACTATCAACAACCCAACATAACTCAAAACAAAGCAAATGTGAATATAACAGATAATTCTGGGCGGTTTGTGCATTAAATTCATATATATATAATAACATAGTATTACATATATATATAGATATTATATATATTATAGTTATATTTTATATATAGTATATTATATAAACTATATATGTATATATATATATTTTATGTATTATATATATGTATGTAAGTAATGATATATACTACCATAATATTATGGTATTATGTTTATATAATAATATATAATACTATATATACTATATATATAGTATATATATAATAATTAGTCATATATAATATAATATCTATATAATTATATATATATATTATATATTATATAGTTTTATATATATTCTATATATAGTATATATATATTTATATATATATATATAGTATTAATGTATTATATATATTATGATTATTAGTATATAGTACTACTAGTTTATTAATGTAGTATATTAATAAATTATCTATACTGTACATATCTCCCAGCAAGGGGGATATTGATTCTTGTGCGGTGTTATACTCTTTTGTGAATTACCTGGAGCATAGCATACGTGCAAACCAATATACGGTTTCGTGCGTCCAACCCGCCCCAGCTCTAGTACGTGCATTTGTCAGATACGAATTTGTTTTAGTCTTATATCATTTTTCTAATTATTATTATTTATATTTCACCCCTCCTCTCTTTCTCTCTTTTTTTTTATTTATTGTTATTTATTTATTCATTTCCATCTGCTCGATATACTTTGCTCAGAGTAGTGAGTTTTGGTAGGTCGACTTAGATGATGGTAAAGGTGTATTATAAGATGGTCGTGACTCGTGATACACGCCTTACATCGGCGACCATCTTTTTAAGCCACTACATACTCCGGTTGTTGTACGTAGGAGAGCTTTCAACTTAGCACCTTTGGGGGGATCTGTCACTCGCCTATGTAAGATCCATTGTAAGAAGCTCTAACATCCTTTACTATGATGCCTTAACAAAGAATCTTCTTCTGTATTGATATTTCCTTTGCTCTATCTGCTGTGATGGATGGGCTTGTATTATTTATAGGCAGTGATATATATGTATTTTCCGATAAGCGCTTAATAAGCTGCTGCGGCCAGTGTTTAAGACTCAATTTCAGATGGTGTTATGATCGAGCGGAATGAGCTCCTTTTTATCATCGGATGCACTTTGCTCCTTCAAGTAAATAGGGTTCCCGACTATTGATGATGATGCCTTTAACTTCTCCCCAGAACAAATTAGTCATCACAGCAACCGAAGCTTGTTTTCTGTTAATAGTTTTAGGTGTTTGTTTGGCACTCTTGGTGTGCCAAGAGTGGTGACGACGCTACAGGTTAAATACAAGGTCCCCCCCTACGCAGTGATATATATTTTAATGCCCCAGCTGCAGGCGAGATATATTGTGATTAATCGACAACATGTAATAATACTGTTTCGAACGTATACTTCGACTGTCAACTCCAGTCTACTGTCTCGTTTTTCTAGTTTGGAAAGTTGCACAGAAATATTCGGCGCTCCAACACTCCTTACAAGTCTTCGTTATGGATCATGGATATATAGATACGAGTCTCGTGCTCCTGCAGGCTGTATTAGGATATAGTTTTGCTTAGCCCTAGAGTCTTTCCGCGCTATCCTGAGCTTTAAAAATTGAGAATTAATATTGCAGAGTAGCCGCAGACCTTTCACAACGTGAAAGGGGAAAGATTATATATATGCCGTCTTTTATACATTTGCTGAGTATCAACTACATCTGGCGACTGCAAGAATGCGCCTTGCAGACTTTTGGGGTCTGAATAGGGTCTGTTATTTTCTTTCTGCATCTTCTTATCAGAGCTATCATCACTTGAATCTGATGAATCCTTTTTAGAAGATTTAGGTGTTTGACTCGAAATCTTTAGCTGCTTCTCGTTAGTCTGAGAAGATCCGAAGTTGACGATTACTGGGGTTCAATTTTGCTGGGCTGTCACTCCTGTAAATTTAATGGAGAAAATGGTTTTCAGGCCGCTTTCTCCCTTTTGGAGAGTGCCCCAGGCTTTTTCAACTTTTTCAGTTTTGGTTTCCTACAAATCGTCGACCACGGATCCCTGTTAACTGGATCATGACATTCGGGAGCCTTCTCAACTGGTGCTCTTGGGGGGCTTTTTTTGACTTGAAAAAGCTTATGAAACAACGTGGAGAATTGGGGTTCTCCTTAAACTCTACTTCTCCTCTTTAATTGCTTCTGTCAAAGAGATCCATCCAAGGTTCGGTGCTCTCTTTCGTTTACACGCCATTTACTTGGATGAAGGCGTCCCGCAGGGTAGGTTTCTAAGTGTATTATTATTTTGTTTCAGATTCAAAGAACATCGTTCTTTTTTATCCAATACGGTATTTTTCTCTTTGCTATGTTGATGAAAGTGGCGCTAAAATATTAGCTGGTGCAGGCTGCATTTCTTTGAAAGGCAATTCACTAGTTTGAGATATTTACAATGGGGTATTCATTGGTTCCATTTTCTTACCCCAAACCTTAGCAGTATATTTTAGGAAAAAAGAGAGTCGAAGACCCTGTCACCTTACTCCGGCGAACTAACCTTATGATGATTAACCCATTCCTGGTACTTCACAGGTCAAATTTCTATGGCTCATTCTAGATGACCACCTAAATACCTGCCGCAATATAAATTGAAAATAATCGTTCATCGGGTGCTCGACTTTTCGTATCCCGCTCAAAATCTTGGGGTGATGATCGCAACTCTTTTTACATCTTACAACGCTAATCCTCGAAGCTTCTGGGACTATGGTGCGTATTATATGATCAGGCCTCTAGCTTCTACACTTGTTAGAGCATCAATAACTAGCGATCCGCTTCTCCACTATGGCCATACGATGTCCCGAGGAGTCTTGAAGTGAATACCGATGTGATGCAATCTCTCTTCGAAGGGATACAATCATGTGCACAAGTTACTTCGCTTTCAAACTCCATACACTCCTCTGACACCGATTTGCGAGAGATACCTCAGAATCTTTTCTTTAATCCTGTTAACGCAGTAGCACCATCAATTTCCCGTAACTCTTTTGCAACGGTGGTACGTTTCTTATGACGAAGGGTATAGTATAACACTTTGGCTATTTCCGTGGCTCCTGACGGCTCTCTCAAAATCTGCACCGCTGCTTGTTAAGGACAATAATCACGGTCCCTCATTCAACAGTTAGTGGATTTCACTCCAGTTTACTGCTGCTTAAAACAGGGAAGTGTGGATGCGGTCTGTCACTGACGCAAATCTCCATACCCCCCGCCATGCTTCATTTTTGACGGCAAGATTTTATGCTAAAATGATTTGCTCTTCTGAATTCTATTCCTTAACAAACAATCATATGTCATTTATTCAGATTCGTAGCTCTCCGTTGCTTAAAGCTCTAATCTAAAACAAATGTATCCCGTACAATACGTTTCTTCGGCTGCTCCATCTAGTAAGAAACATCAACTATGTTGGACCCTTACGTACAGGTAATGGCCAACGAAATGCTGACAGAGAAAGCATAAAATGGTCGGCCTTTCTTTTCGGAGCTGTTCTACGGTAGCTCCTGATGCATTCGATAAGGTTCCTTTCTAACTGATTATTATCTCTGTCTCCGACAAGGTTCGGTCCTTATTGGCAAGAGCGTGGAACAGAGTGATCAGCGAGGGGCGAAAATTAGAAATATAAAGCCGAACATTTGGCGAGTGGTCTTCTCCACCGAAGAAACATTGCCAGAAGTGATACTGCAGGCCTCAGTATTGGCACACTAATATACACTCCACAGCCACTAACATGTAACGGACCTCTCCATTCGGCAAATCTTTCATATCTTAATTGATTGCCACAGATGACCCCATTCGCCGTGTCATTTTCCTACTTTATGGTGACACCTTCTAAAAGATTATCATATCTTATCTGAATCCTACATTTTCTTTTATCCGTTCAAGAACTATATTCTTTGTACATGATTTGGTATGATATTAATTAGGCCTATTTATAATGTAGACATCAATTTTATTTTATTTTGAAATAATTCATTTCGTAATTTAAAACCTGTATAAGCCAGGACCACCCATGAAGTTGATTATTCACCCAGAATTATTTTCAATTTGTGGACCTAAATAAAAAAATTAATCTATATATATTATATATAGTATTATTATATATATATATATATATATATATATATTATATATATATAA